>BQNB010016557.1:0-71436 GCA_026074375.1 Tanacetum coccineum | reverse complement strand
TAACGTTGTAAATGGTACGTTAAATGGATAACGTACATGGTAAAAATGATATTTAAACATATAATTGACATATTATGATGTTTACATGATATAAACATAGATATAAATGGCATTGGTAGAGGTTGCGTGAGCTCGTTTACTTTAGTTATGTAAACTACGTTACATAATGGAATAAAGCGAAAAATTTCCTTGTAAAAAGGTAGTATATATAGATGTTACATTGCATCTAATTTAATAGATGGATAATTACATTGATAAAAATTTCGGGTTGTTACATCCTCCCACCCTTAAATAAATCTCGTCCCGAGATTTAGTTGAATGATAGAGTGTTAGTTGCAATACATAATGAATGACTATCTCATAATCTGGAAGAAATCTAGAGGTAATGATAATGCTGAAGAAATGGAATTTATTCATACAAACGGATCATAGATTTGAAAGAATATTGTGCGTACGTATGCCATATATTTAAGCCCACTTATTTATAATTTGTCACTTACAAACAGAGGAGTCCCAATCCTTGTAACTGAGAATTTATAAACTTACGGCTCGGTGGTTTATAATTTCTTTATTCAAATGAAGAAGCGTCCTAATTCATTTGAATAAGATGATTATAAATCATCCTACCTAAATATTGACACTGGATATGATATGAAAACAATGTCATGTATTGTTCTAGAATCATAAGGAATGATGAGGATAATAATGAGACGTCAATCGCGTTGATGTCTTAAAACAAGATGTTATAAGATGAGTATTTTTGTTGTCATTTTCTAATTAGCCGAGAATGTGGTGAGTTACACGTGTTTTCAAAAGTATGAGGCGGGTATTCCAACTCAAAGTTGAATATAAAAGAACTAATGAGATTGATAAGTATGTCAAGTTTCGATATTATTAAAATGAAGTCAAGAAGAAGTTGTGAAGACCATCATTTTGAAGAAGTTTTTAAGGACCTTTGAGGGTTATGGGCCTACTATGCTTCCACTACACCACTCTGATTCCACTCTAATTTATTTGGTTTTTAGGAAAACTAGTCTATAAAATTTAAGGATTCGTTAAAGGGATAGTTAGGTGGTGACGTGTTTGACCTAATTGGTGATGTTGTTCTTAATGATGAAGACAGAGATAATGAGAAATGACATATATGATGTTAAAATGGAGTTACAACTTTACTTATGGATAACTTATCTTACATATCTTACATATCCCAAGATCTTATAGGTGTTGATACTTATGTTACGTATCTTTAACGAAAGCGATAAGGATAAGGTTTTGATCAATTAGTCTCTGAGTTCAAGAAGTGTGTCCCATAGGATTCTTCATATATAATTGATGGCGATCTTGGATATCCTCAAGGGTCATTTCTAAATCAGAAATCCTAAAATGAACAAAAGCAATCTTGTCTCTCTGTCCCATATGTTTTTCCTGTAGTTCAACTATCTGTGTACGGGCTTCCTTAAGTTTGGTTTTTAAAATCTCTTGGTATGATTATCCAACCATTAACAAGTCTTTCTTCTATTTTCTCAATATAGTAAAAAGAGAGTTCTTCTGAGTAGTTCAAAATATTTTCAATTTGTTTCTCAAGGTGTTTTACACGCATCTTGATAGAACTTTTCCCTAATTCATGTATCTGTGGTAGGGTAGGAGTATAAGTTGAGAAAGATGGCGGTACTAGGATACAGGCTTGCTTTCGAGATGAATTAGATAACGTAGTTGAGGAAGAAGATGGGGGATGGATTTGCTTCTTAGGTGGTAATAATTCTTCAGGAACAAAGAAATATCGGGGATCAAACAGTAGTGATGGTGGTAATACCAGAGATGGAGTCAAAGTAGCTGGTGGAGTAATAGAATCTGGTGGTGGAATAGGTGATTCCTTATTAGTAGCATCATATGCTTGCATGACCTTCATATAGGGGTCATCAGGAAAAAGTGAAAGAGTTGGTGAAGCTATTGGAACTAAACCAAATGAGTTATTTGAAGAGCTAGAATAAGTATTTCCCGGTGAAGCTAGGAAATAGTCTGGGGAAGCTGGGATATAGTCAGGAAAGTTAGAGGAAAAAGCATCCTCAATATTGGAAGTAGGATGGTTGGGAGAAGACATCGCTCTGTAAACAACCTAATGGTAAATAACATAAGTGATTTATATCATATTATAATAGTTATGTATCATTTACATACTATTCGGGAAATGCAATGGCACGAAGGACTTAATTGGATGGAAAAAGTAGTTATAGTTTAGGTTTTACCCTTGTTCTCTATAACCATGTGCTCTGATACCAATCTGTAACACCCTTATTTTTGACAAATATAGCAGCGGAAGCTAATCTGGGGTATTACTTCATGGATTAACAGACATAATCATAGAAAACGACTCAAAAGAGACGTTTCGGAAAATTTAGTTATCATTCAATATCATATCAGAGTTTTACAAAGGAGGTCCCAAAAATCTAGAAACATAAAGTTTGAATGATAACAAGTTTAGCCATCTTCAATTCTGTGCCACTCCGTTACATAAGTTGCTCAATTACCTGAGATAAATATGCTAAAAAGGGTCAACATAAAGGTTGAGTGAGATTCATAGATTTCAGTTATAATAGTTGAGTATAAGTTCAATAGTGGGTTACGTTGTTATACACCCATAGTTTGTAATAATTGCAATGAGTACAATCATTATGGAAAACAGTTTGAATACAAGTTATCATAACAGTGGGTTATGTTGTTATACATCTATAAGTGTAATAATTGCGATGAGTATAATTATTATGGAAAATAGTTTGAATACAAGTCGTTATAAACAGTGGGTTACGTTGTTATACACCCATAAGTGTAATAATTGCAATGAGTACAATTAATATGGAAAATAGTGTTATTGCCCTAAGCTCATGACATCAATACGTTAACATGGAAATCACCGTAGTGACATTGGTTGAGGAACAAATGTCCTCGTGGAAAGGTAACTTTACAAAGTTACCCATTATAATCAAATATAGTGCTATTGGTACCAGAAAGTATAGGTACACCAACGGGAGTCGTCACACCCCGATAGATCTATCTATAATATTCGCGTTCACTCGCAATAATGCAAGTACATTAATGATTCATTGATATGGAATAGTGGCTGGAAAGGGTACTTAGGCAATAATATATCTGGATAGCATACAGTTGGAAAAACACTTGCATTCATGGTTTAAGCATGTATCCCCCTCGCGGGTTTATAAAACATTCAAAAGATTGAAATGCGAGGCTATGAACTCACCTTAACAGTAAATGGAAATTGATTGATGGCAAAAGTATTATCAGGTGAAATGCGTCCGTATGGTAGTACGATGTTATCTACCCGGGCGGGGAAGTTTAGTATATCAAGTGAAAGAAAACAACTTCGTCACGCAACCTACGGTAATATGTCAAGTCTTAGTGTGAGGGTTCATGTTTCAAAACTTTACAAAGTTTAACATACGTATTTGATTCATTAATTTATGGAAAATATTTAATCATTGTTAGGGCTATCACTAATCCAGAGGCCACATGATATCGTTTTGATGGTGTTAGGGCTCTTTTAAATCGTACACCCACAAACTCGTCAAAACAAATACCCAAATGGAACCCCCTAACATGAAATACCCTAGTATCGTGATACGATAAGATTTTAAGTTTCTTCAAAAACTAGTCAATGATAAGTTACGTTAATTATATAACGTAATTGTTTTATAATGCGTCGATCGTTGATTAATAACGATAAATGTGTCGGGTTTTAATGAAATAAAAATTATAATATTTAATTTAGTATTTTTATTAATTTATATAAAAAATATTATATTTTATATTGTTAAGTAATACAAAAAATGGCAATATATACCTTTGGTTTTAAACTTTTCCAAGTTTAGTCCTTTATTATTTAAAGTATATATAATTTAAACCTTTAACTTTAAAACATGGCAAAACAGCCCCTTATAGTTATAACTTTGAAATAATAACATTTTCAGCCCCTCTAGTTATAAATTTCAGAAAGTTACGATATATACCCCTAGCATGGAATACATTTGCAAAACAAGTTCAAAATCCATAATTTTGATATTTTTGAAACCCAAAAGAGTTTTGCAGGTTATGGCTTATTAGAATAAGCTAAAATAAGATGTTCTAATGTAACAAAAGTTTAGAAAAAGGATTTGTTAGCTAGAAAATCAAAACGGGTCATTTTTAGGGTTTTAATAAAAAACGCATGGGTTTGTGGATCAATGGATCAAACAAGAGTTTATATAGGATCTAATAGACCTTATGATAGTTCTAATACATATTATGAGCTTATTGAACAAGATTTTGAGCTTACTTGAGCTAAAACGGGTCGAATGAGGGTTTTTAGGTTCGTACGCCTAATAACGACTTCAAGGCTTAATTCTTCTTGATTTCTTGGCTTCGACTTAGCTTGTACTTCCTTCTACTTCTGCTAGGGCTTGGCTTGGACTTAGTTAGATTATTATTTGAAGTTGTATGAAGTTTTGATGGTGATTTTGAAAGAGTGTGATGTATGCGTGTATATATAGGATGAAAATGACTTGGAGGCCAAGTTAAGTAGACCCCCCCCCCCCGCTCCCCCACCCCCCCCACCCCCCCCCCCAAGCCGCCTCCCCCCACCCCCCCCCCCCCCTTTTGTTGATATTGATAGGCCCCATGGTCCCCCCCCCCCCCCCCACCCCCCCATCCCCCCCCCCCCCCCCGTGAGGGCACGGGCTGCAAGGAGTGACAAGGATGGTTTAATTGGTGTGCAAGGAGAAGAGGTGGCATTTTCTTTGTGCCCAAGGTGATGACGAGGCTAGGGGTGACAAGGATGTGTTAAGTAGCTTACAAGGAGGTGATGGAGGTGCTTGTAAGGTTGCTGGGGCTTGATGGTGATGTGGTGGTGAGGTCATGGTGATGAAGGTGGTGGTGAGTCATGGAGGAGCTTGAGGTGTTTATTTAGTTTATACATGGCTGTTTTTGGACAGCCAAGATCAGTCCTGGTAATTTGGTTGCCATTTACAAGCTGTAACTCTGATGAAGCTCAAACCAGTGAGTATGGTCAGATATTTGAGTCCTCTAAAACTTTTAGTTTTACATATTTAGGGGTTACTATACAAAAATTTAGAGATAACAGCCATTTACTACAGGTGTGCAGAATTTGCGTACTTTTGCCATTTCGGCTATAACTAATTCATCCGACATCGAATCGGGTTGAGTCAACCGGAAAAATGATCACAAGACATAGGGCTACAACCTAGTATTTTTACTTAATACCCAAAGCCTATTGATTTTTCCCAGATCCTATGTTTTATCAACGGATCAGATTTCTGAAAATTATGAACTAGTTTAAGGGTGTAACGGGTTTGCTAGGGTTTTCGGGTTTAGGGTTTAGGTTTTAGGGTTAGTGTAGGAGCTGAGATTAGAGAGGGAAAAGTGTTTAAATATGGTGTATTGAGTGCTTTTAATTAGTGCTAAAGAGGTGGTACGAAATCTTTTTTAGATTTTGAAGGGAAATGAGCTAGTTTGAATTTATGCTTTATTGGCTTGTACATTGAGCTCAAATGAGTTGTACTTTGATTTAGGAGGGAAAATGTGATTTAAATATTATGAATTGATCACTTGTACACATGCTTGAAGGCTTGTACATTTGCTTTGACATGAAATTAGGGTTTTTGGAATAAACGTTAACGTATAATGCTTGTTTTGATGTAACGTTGTAAATGGTACGTTAAATGGATAATGTACTTGGTAAAAATGATATTAAGATATAGACTTGACATATTAGGATGTATACATGATATGAACATTGATATAGATGGCATTGGTAGAGGTTGCGTGAGCTCATTTACTTTAAAGATGCAAGTTGCGTTGCATAATGAGATAAAGCAAAAATTTCCCTGTAAAAATGTGATATATAATAGATGGATATTATAGTGCGTCTAATTTAATTACAGTGCATCTAATTTAATAGATGGATATTACATTGATGAAAACTACGGGTTGTTATATTCCATTGATGAAAATTTGGGGTTGTTACACACAGCCTCCTCAACTATTGTTTAATGTACCTGCATAAGATGGTTAGTTGAAAAAGTGAATTTGTAATGAAGGTAAGGATCACCAGTACGCTGCCCCTAAGAAGACCAAGGGTAATAATTCATTCCCCTAAAAGGTCTAAGACCTTTGGGACTCTTTTGTTTTGTGAGTTTGTAATGAAGGTAAGGATCGCCAGTTCGCTACCCCTAAGAAGACTGAGTGTGATAATTTAGTCCCCTTAAAGGTCTAAGACCTTTGGGGCTCTTTTGTTTGTGATTCAGTAACCCTAGAGGCTAAGTGAAGTTCAGGCACTCTTACGGTCTAACTTTTATGCGCATGATGTTGTAAGTCCTTGCAAAGTCTAGAGTTTTCAGATTCAACATCAGCCGTTATAAACCTGAGTGTATCACTCCCTGGTGCAGACTTAGAGTGTACAAAAGATATAAGGTATGACGTGATGACTCTGACTCTATATTGGGTCGGGGTAGCCCTTAACTTCACCACTCTCTCCTAGAGAATGATATGCCGCTTCGAGATAAGTAAATCATTGCACTAAAACAAACAAACCATCATTGAACCGGATTTAATATGGCTAATACAATTTTCTATCATTTAGCTTGTACCACTTTTCTATCTTCTAGTTTTCTTCTTTTATGTTTATTGTGTATTGAATTGGTATTTGTTTCCAACAAACCTGTGCCAGTCTCTCAGGCTTAAAACCCACATATCATTAGACAACGTACATAGCATAGGTTTAATCGGTAAATAAACTAGTTAAAATACTGATAGAATATTGGATTAATTTTCCACTCTTAGTGTTCGACACCCTACTTACCGCGAAATCCATCTTGACCGGGTACACTGCTCGTTAAAGTGTTGTTTTAGGTTTGTCAGCTAAATATAAATTTAAAACTTGATAATAAAATAATTGACCCTACACGACAGCACATCAACGGTTAAGAACCCAAAACTAGAGACATCTAGTTTCGTCTACTCGTTCTTACCCAACTAAAGATCCACAATGCTCAACCCACATCCATAGCTCAATCAACGCTATCACAATCCACCCCAACCAGCCTGAAGAATCCTAAGATAATGAGCCTGACGTAGGACATGAAGAAAAAGACAACCTTGGAAATGTCAACTCTAACCCACACCCACAACCTGATCCATTATCTTCCATCGCCACAGAACAGGTACGAAAGCTAAATTCGATGCTTGAATCGCTCGAATTGGTTCCCCAATCCTCCAATATAAAATTTGTCTGCACTAACGAGGATGATGGAGAAATAATGTTCATCGAGATCATACGAGATGATGATGAACCTCAAAATGAGAATCCCAATGGAGGTGAAGAGACAACAACGAAAGGACCGGCGGAAGAATACTTCGACACGTTTCCAACTAGAAATGAGCTGACCTATCATAAGTACCTTATGTGTGACCCGATCCCCTCAATATTTCTATGGAACCCCATCATTATGGAAGGATGCCCATCGAACCTCAAGATACCATGCAACATTGGGCACGTGCATGTGGAAAAAGCCTACATTGACCTTAACTCCCCTCTTAATATCATGACCCGAATGATGTATAATTGGATCATGAGAAGAAAACTCGACCCTAGAGAAAACCCAAATGGAGGAATTAGTAATTTCACAGGAAGGATTAAAGGGATGCATGTCTTCGTAGGAAACTTCACCTATGTGGTAGACTTCATGATTTTCGAGGATATTAGCTCGATCGTAGACCCCAGGTTGTCACATGTAGTACTAGGGAGGCCTTTTATTGAAATATCCAACATGAATCATCACCCACCCGAAGGAGTTGTTAGGTTCACCAATGAAAATAATGAAGTAGCCTATAAAATGCCCCATAAGATAGAACAATACAACTCGTTGTCGAACCTAGAAAAGGAACACACAAAATCGGTCTATCTTAGGAACGAGGAGGACAAGAGAAGAGGAGTTGAATATGTAATGAGTAGGATATTAGGGTTTTACAACGAATGTTTAGAGTTAGGCCCTGAATATGCAACTGGAATAGATGATGAAGGGGAAGTCACGTAAGGACATGTGACTTTGAGTCTAGCTACAAGACTCGTTAATAAAAAAATTGCTTCTTAGGAGGCAACCCAATTTATTTTTCCCACAAATTAGGAGTGTCATGTGTGTTTTAATTCTTCATAGTTTGTTTTCTTATGTTTGAACTATCTTGTAATCATGCTTTGTTTGCCTTTAACCTCGGCTTAATTTCAATCAAAGGTATTTTGCAACAATAAATGTTGGGGAATTTATTTGGCTTTTGAGCCAAATTCAAACATGTTGAATGAATTGTTTAGATTAATTTGCGTCAGTTTCGAGTCATATGATTGAATTGTTAAATCTCAGGTTTTATGCAGCCATTTGTACAGGAATTAACTTATGGAATCAAGTGCAGGAAATTTTTCATCAAAAACAAAAATTTCGTTTTCACAGACTGTGGAGACGGAGTCACGATTTACACGCGACGCCGTCACCACGACACTTGTGACGGGGTCACAAAAACCCTGACGGCGTCAAACGCCCAGGTTCAGAAAACTTAAAGTTTTTAATTATTTTTGAAAATAAAACTTGCATAACATTTAATATATGTATTATTCTGTTATAAACCTGCAAAACCTAATGAGTTTAACAATTATCTCATCCTATCTTTACTGCTTTATCGAGTCAAACCCTAAATTCATATTGTATATTTGTCTATCGCACATTTTATGCTTGGTATAGTTGTCTTTGTCTTTGATTACAGGTTATATTTGATGAGAAGAAGTTTGGAAGTTCTTAGGAAGTTTCATTGGATGATTCTCGGAGGACGATTTAACCGGTTATCGCATGTTTCTTCTCCATTATTAAGCAAACCAGGGGAGTACTAGTTTCTTTTACTTGTTTTCTTTTCCCTTTATTCGTTTCAATGGGTACTTTTATAGAACATTGGGGACAATGTTCAACTTAAGTGTAGGGGGAAATAAGCCTTAGAAACTATTCTTTCATTTTCCATTTGCTTCGTCCTTAAAATGATGGGTAATATATCGAAACATAGCATAAAAGGTGATTTTTACCCAAATTTAATTTTTTTTACGACACATACCGACGAAAACCAAGTATTAATAGCGTCTCATGGATAGAATTTATATGACTAGCACAATAACCCTCAGAATTCCACCACAAAAATGTGAGGTTCGCCCTTAGATCTTTAGGAATTCGGGTACCCATCATTGGTAACCCAAGATGATTTTATCTTTACCCGGTTCAAGTTAAGGTTGATCTGTAGGCGTGCATGTCTATTCCGTCGTTACGGCCATGTATGCATTGCCTTGTCACCTTTTCTGGAATGTCTGGTGTTAGTAAAATTCATATGAGTGTACTGGTAGTGTATTAAATTCTAGAACTTGTTATATGGTAGAAGCACTTGAGACCGCATATTAGTATTTGGTTGATAAGAGGCATTAGGATTAACACCCATTTTTAAACCTTGTTAATTGGTTATGATGTGTCACACGATCATATAACTATCCCACACCCTTGCCATGCCTCATCATTAGTGCAGGATACTCCTCCCGAGCCTATCCGATTTACGGTTCTCGAAATTGTTATGGTAGATACCGGATTATTAAAGAAGACAATGCGTCACTCCTTAAACCCAACGTTACACCCCAAAAAGCTTAGCGCCTTACCTTGTAAAGTACTCGCCTTTAGTACATTATTGTGTTAACCAAGTTAAATTATTGAATACACGTTTGTTTAGTCCTTATCCCTTGTAAATACATTTTTTGAACGATTGGGATTCATGGTATTATTTATTTCGCGGAAAAAATGGGGAAGAAAAAGTTAAGGTCAATACCACCTCATAATTTTGTCAAAATGAACTCTATGTTTATTTGATCCACCTCAACTCAGTCATTAGATAAGATTGTAAAATCGAGCATGTAAAAGCTCAAATGGTAGGAACGTATTAATAAACCGCCATGTGATGTAAAAATGTAAATTCAAAAAACAGAGAAAGGAAAAAGGAAAGATCATATTTCTGTAAGAGTTTGTAGCTCTCCGTCCGATCTTGGCTTAGCAACCAACCAAAGTGTATTCGTGTAAATAATTAGCTAACCCTTCTACTACAAATTCACCGAAAGCCCAACACCAAAATGTAATCCTATCTGATCCGTTTCGGCATTATATAGTTAGTCTTACACCTACACCCCACAACCCTTTAAATGACCTCATAAAAGTAATGAATAATGCAGGCACCTGCGATGGAGGCTTATGCATCATTTACCAAGCCTATGGTAATTTATATTCTATAACAGGTAATGAGTGTTGAATGTTCCGTGTCTCGCTCTATGTTATAAATTTATATACACCACGTAGTGAAAGAGAGAATCCAAACACTAAGTGAGGTACTAAAGAGTATACTTTTCGTGCTTTATAATAACAGGTCTAGAAGGTTGTGTTGTAAAAATACTTAATAAGAGTAGGTAGAAATACCCTTATATTGTTTATTTGTCTAGGTAGAAAAGCCCATTTGCTTGAGGACAAGCAAAACCCAAGTGTAGGATTATTTGATGAGGTGTCATTTTATACACATATATTCAATGGTCACTTTAACCCCCTAAATCGTGTGTCTAAGCCCAAAATAGGACTTAATCGTTCCAATTATAGGTATTTTTGTCATTTGAAAGGCATTTGGAGGAAATACACATGACTTGGGCGCATTTGGAGAATAAACGGACAAGACTACGGACCTACACCAACATGGCTTAAGAATTTCTCTACAGTGGCTGGGACGGTGTCATAAATACAACGTGACGTCGTCACAACGATGATCAAGATGGTGTCACGAGATTCCAAGACAACATCAGAGCACACAATCCAGCCCATTATCTAGAATATTCTTTTCATGACGGTTATCGCACATTACAAAGCGATGCCGTCACAGCGAGTTTCCCTATATATAAGTCACACCCGAAATTAGGGTTTAGGGTGTTGAAAACTTTAGAATAAAAAGAGAGGGACGAACCTAGTTACTTTATCAGCTGTTAGGGAAGGATTTTGGCCTAAAAACACTAATTGTACTTCCTTTAACACATGTTTTAATCAAGTAAGAGATATTTTAATCATTCAATAAGTCTATGTGTTTGTTTGATTCATCATCTGTTCTAGCTTATACATTAACATGCTAGCAAAGACTCCTAATGGTTAATATATGATTGTATGAAAACCAAGAATGTAGATCTGTAGTGGTGTTCATCTTTGTGATGGATGTGCATGTTAGGCCTTAGAAAACCAGTTTTTGTCTGTATCGCTGTTGATATGTCTAGGGAAACATGATTGTGTAGAAAGGATACCATCGGGTAACAGTCTTCATACTACCTTACCCCCTAATATGGTTGATCTACTTTTAATATATTTCACATGCACTTAGTGTACCCTTAGGGGCCTTGTAATAGTCTTCATACTACCTTGCTTGTGCATTGCTCTAACAGAATGCTAAGTAGACGGCGGGTTCATGTAATTCGTTCATGAATTAGGAAATAGTTACAAAGATCAGCACAAGTGTGACAAGGCAGCAACACTAGGAGAAGCAATCTAGGGAGTAATACATGATTAAATAAACACAGTCTTTTATCTTATTGTTATCACCACTAGTTTAGATTATATTTAGTTTAATAGCTAAAACCAAACCAACCTCTCCAATATATGATTTACTTGCTTTCCATAAAATACAAAAAATACTAAAAGAATCTTCCCTCAACACTTATAATTCTGTTAGACCATGATCAAGCCTTCCCAACCTATTCCTCGAGTGAACGATAACAACCCCCTGAGTCTTGCCTATACTACTACTACAACGATTAGGTGCTCTGCCTAGAGAGTTGTAAAACTTCTTGTTGAAGTCTAACGACGACCGCATCATCAAGTCAAACTCTTCGTATGCTTACAAATGAAAAAAGCTTGTATCGGGAAAATAAATGGAAAATGGGTTTGGGATATACGAATCCTTGTCCTCTTGGTCAAGCTATTGCATCTCATCCTAAATTGTATGATGCTGAAGTTCTTAGTTACCAGTATGTAAAACTGGATGTGCATGATACTGAGAAAATTCTTAATGATGTAGAAAAGAGTCAAGTCAAAATGAAAGAAAAACAATTTCAATTTAACTATGAAAACATCAACAGTCTTTATGATACGTTTGTTCCTCAAACAGAACTTTCTCCTAAACAAGAATATTTTTCAGATCCTTCTATTTCTTTTGAATTTGAGTCAAGCAAAGAGATGTCGGATTTACCAACTCCAAAAATGCCAAAAGAAAGTAAATTGTTAAAAATGTTTGATAAAATGGATGAAGCAATTCTTGCATTGCAGAAGAATATTGATATCACTCTTTTAGAAGATAATAAAAGAAGATGGATATCTCATAGTTAAAATACATTGAGACAATTTTACAAAACTGATGTAATTCCGATGTCACTTTCTTTGATGAAGAGTTCAAAAGAACTTCAACAAGAACTTACTAAAGAATTACGGGAGATGTTAAATACTTTTGAGTCAATGGAAATAAAAGTTGATAGAACATCATAGAAAAATGAAATTTTGCAAAATAAGATTGATCAACTCTTGGAAGCAAACATAGCTAATGATGTTAGGAATCTTGTCATGCAGTCTTATGTGGAAATTAAGAACAAAGAAGAGATTAAACGATTTTCAAAAGAGTCAAAAGATGGTGATAAGTTTTGTAATGACGTTGTTGAAGTCAAAGAAAAGTTGTCAAAACAAATTGTTCAACTTGAAAAAGATTTTGCCAAACTTGAGGCACAAAGCATTGCTTTTGAAATAGCACTTCAACACAAAACTCAAGAAAATAAATCTTTGAAAACATTGCAAAAAGAAGATGAGAATTTTATGGCATCATTACAAATCGAAAATGCTCATTTGAAACAAACTTACAAAGATTTGTTTGAGTCAGTTCAAAGTTCAAGGATTGAAACCATTCAATGTAAAGAAGTCCAAATTAAATTCGATTTTGATAAGATAGAAACTCAAAACATTGAGTAGGAACATCAGGTGGCTTCATTACTTAAGGAAAATGAACACTTGAAGTTGACTTACCAAAACTTGTTTGATTCAATCAAAAAGTCACGGGTTCAAACAAAAACTTCAAATGTCACACAAAATGAGGCAGAAAATTTGAAGTCTTAATTGTTTGAATTTGCAGAAATAAAGTTTAATAACATTTTAGGAAAGATTGAATTATTCAAAAAGAATCAATTTGATTATTTTTCAAGTTCAAATGTTGATTGTAATATTTCTGAACTTGAAAAGGAATCGGAGAAGAAAGTATCTTTTTGAAAGCGAAACATATGTTTTTCAAATAAAGATTGTTGAGCTGGAAAAGAATTTAGCAAAATAAACAAAAGAAAATTTTGATTTGTTGATGAAAATTGATAATCTTGAGAATGCTTTCGCTGATGAAGTAAAAAGGGTAACAACAAGGAAATTAACTGCTTTCGATAAAGAAAACTATGATTTTGGATCAAAGGTTACTCATCTCAAAAAGATCATTGCTCAAAAGACAAAAGATTTTGATGATTTCAAGCTTGAATTGTCAAACAGAACAGCTAAATTCGAAGCATATTTTGAAAAACTTGAAAATACGAAAGTTGTTCTCGAACGACAATTAGCTCGTAAGGTTGATGATTCTCAAGCTGAAAAGGATCAATTTTTGAAAGAAATTAATCATTTAAGGACTCAACTTGAAAATCTGAAAGGGAAGTCTGTGGAAACTAAGTTTGATAAACCTTCGATTTTGGGAAAACCACCTGCTGATAAACTTTTGATAACATCTCAACTTTCAAAATTATGGTTTACTCCCAAAGTTGTTGTGCAAAAGGATTTATCAAAACCAGTCACTACACAATCTTTGCCTAAAAATGAAAAAGATCAGTTTTTGAAACGAATTGCATCTTTAGAATCAAAATTGGCATCACAAGATCTTCGTTCGTGTCAAAAAGAATACCATGAGTTGAGAACTTCATATAATGCTTTAAAAGTAAAGTTTGATACTCTTAACCGGACAAAAAGGAAAACCAATGTTTCAAAATCTTCAAAACCTAAAGTAAGTGTTTCGGAAAAGGTTCACACGGGTGAATCCTCAAAACCGTTTTCAAAAAGGGTTTCTCAGTTTACAACCTATTCTTTGCAAAAAGGTAGGAAGTTTTCTAAGAAATCTCAAACGTTTGAAACATCTACTCCTCAAAAGGGTTTTAAGATAAGTGCTTCAAATAAAAAGAATCAATCTTTTGAAACATCACACTCTCGTTTTACACCGGTAAAACAAGTGTGGAGACCAAAGCAAAGTCGTTCAAACTCTTTGAAATATTCCAAAACATAAATGCTTTCGATGCAAAACAAGAATGACTCGGCTTTGAAAAACAAAAATAGTGGAAGATTTTCAAATGGTTCAAAAAAGAATTTTCAGAATGTTACACCAAATGTTAATAATAAATGAAAATCTTCTTCGTCAACAAGATTTAAAACTCCTCAAGAAACACCAAGTTTCAATAGTCAATGGAAAAGCAAAAGGAATTTTAAATCTTTGTTGATTCCACGAGAGTTGTTTTCAAATGAAACACCGGTTTCAAGCCCTCGTTGGAACTCAACATCTTTACATCAACTTGACACAACTTTCAATTGGTTTTCAAAACATGGCAAACCTGTTAGCACCATGTTTAAATGGGTTCCAAAGGTTTTTGTCTAATTCGATGTAATGATGGTTTGTAATCAAATGTCAGATTGCAACCCGTGCCTTAGATAAAAGGAAAATGTACGTTTCAGTGCATTTATTCTTAACAACGAAAAGAGAAATCTTTTTGGTCTTGAGCTATTCAAACAAAACATTCAAAGTTTTGCAGCTCAAGTCAATGGCTTGTTATTAAATATTAAATAACAACCCGGTCTTCAAATAAAAGGAAAATGTACGTTTCAGTGCATTTATCCTTAACAACGAAAAGAGAAATCTTTTCGGTCTTGAGCTATTTCTATCAAAACATTCAAAGTTTTGCAGCTCAATTCAATGGTTTGTAATCAAATAACAGTTTACAACCTGGTTTTTTAAATAAAAGGAAAGTGTACGTTTCAGTGCGCTTTACCTTCAAAAGAAGAGAAATCTTCTTGTTTCGAGCATACTTTTTCAATAACTTTTCAAAAGTTTGCTCAAAACTATGACTTCTGATTATTTCCAATCAGAACTCGATCTTCAAATAAAAGAAAAGTGTACGTTTCAGTGCGCTTTACCTTCAAAAGAAGAGAAATCTTCTTGTTTCGAGCATACTTTTTCAATAACTTTTCAAAAGTTTGCTCAAAACTATGGCTTCTGACTATTTCCAATCAGAACTCGGTTTTTAAATAAAAGAAAAGTGTACGATTCAGTGCGCTTTATCTTCAAAAGAAGAGAAATCTTCTTTGTCCTGAGCAATTTTTAATAAAAAATTATTTCAAAAGTTTGCTCGGGACATACGACTTCTAAGTAAATGTCAGCTTAGAACTCATATTTCAAAGAAAGGAAGGTGTACATTTTCGTACATTTATCCTCACAACGGGAAGCTTACAACTTCTCAGACTTGAGCCAATTTATTAAGATATTCCAAATCTTGAGCTCAAGTAAAAGTTTTCAAAATGTTGAACATAATTCTCAAGAATTTCTCAAAAAGATTTTTTAAAATCTTTCAAATTGTGTATTCAACACTCCCTTCCTCGATAAATCATTTGATCTATTTTTAAGGGGAAGCTTTCAAAACGTTTTGTGTTTGAGCACTGATGACATCAAATAACTTCTATTTTATAGCATCATTTATCCCACGATATTAACCCATCTTGTATAGTTATTGCAAAGAATTGTTACTTAATCGTTTATATTTGAGAATTACAGTAATTATGGAGTAATTAGTGAAAGATAGCAAAAGGCACGCATTTTTTTAGCTTAAATGAAGATATTTTGAAGATTACTATTCTGAAGACCAATACGCCGTATCCATCAAGGAAGATACGGCGTATTTGTGCCTGCACTCACCAAAGACCACAAAAGGAATGAAGATCAATACGCCGTATCCAGAGGACTCAATACACCGTATTCAAGATATGGAATCAATATAATATTCTGGAAGATATCAAACGTGGTCCCTACTCTAAGAAATCCCCAATACGCCGTATCCAATACATGGATACGCCGTATCCAACCGACTTCCAGACCTTATAAATAGAAAACTCAAAAACGAGTTTTAAGTGTGCTAAATCATATTCTCGATACCTAAACCACAAAAGTTAATTTTTAGAGGAGAAATAAGCAGAAGAGGTCGAGCAACGTATTTAATTCCATAGGAGACATCGTGTAATTCCATATACTTTTGTAATCGTTTAGTTTTTGGTATCATTCGTTAACTCGGTTAGTTTACCTTGGCTAAATTATTACTCTTGTATTTATTATGACGTTTGAAGGCTAATTCGGGTATTAGCCATTATTATGAAGATCTGAATGTTTGGTAGTTATTTATATCGATTTCTTGATTTATCATTGAGTGCTTGTTTATGTTTATTAATTTATACTTGTTTACACGCTTTTGTATGCGACCTATCATTCAACTGGATCTAGCAAAGTGGACCAAGTAGATCTAGAGTCCGGGATAGCTATCCATATAGTAATTTATACATCTAGAATAATAGTTCCACAAGTATTGTCCTTTTAAATTTGTGTCTATGATACGCTTCGGGCTTAACTAGTTAATTGGATATTGTCGATGGTTTATTAATCGTGTTGCCTAGCAGGTGACCTAGATAATTTAACAAATAACGTTCTGATTCCATTGGATAGTTGTACAAGTGGACTACTAGTGTATAGATTACCATTAAGCGGTAAGTGGGTAAAGTCTCTATGAGCTAGGGTTTAACAAGATCACCATTGCTTTAATCCCTAAGATAGATTATAATCAGCAAATAAGGATGCTTTATGTGGATGCTTTAATTGTGATAGAATTAATGTGTCTAGGTCTTAGGATGATGTAACGCCTAAGTCTTAAGAATGATATGCCACCTCGAGAGAAGAAATCATTGCACTTAATAAACAAACCAACGTTCTAATCTGATTAATAATGGTTAATACAGTTTTCTTATATAAGGTTCGACCGCTCTTTTATCTTTTGTCTATTAGCTTGCGTGGGTAACAGTGTCTTGAATTGATTGTAGTCACCAACCAAACCGTGCTAGTCTCTCAGGCTGAAAACCCCCATTTTCCTATTAGAATTAGGATTTAGACTGACATAGGTTTAACATAGGATTAGAATAGAATTAACATAGATTAGATAACCAAGATATTAATTAAATTGATAGATTTAACCTCGCTCTCAGTGATCGACACCCTACTTACCACGAAACTACTACCGATCGGGTACACTGCCCGTTAAAGTGTTGTTTTTGGTTGAGTCGGCAAAATATAAATTTAAAACTTGAATCAATAAAATATACACCACACAACGACACATCAAGTTTTTGGCGCCGTTGCCGGGGAGTGAAAATTAATCTTGATTTTTATTTTGATATTTTGGTTTTTAACATTAGATTAGATCTAACCCTTAGGATTAGTGTAATTTAGATTAGTGTATATTCTTGTATATTCTGTATATTTGTCTTTAATTGTTTGCTTGTATATATTTGTGTGTTTAATTGTTTGCGTATTTACTTTGGCCCGATTAGCTTATTATCTTAACTTAACAACTTACTACGAGCTATGACTGACTATATTGGTAGTGACCGACACTTTCTCATATTTCTAACAGTATTCATCCGAACAGATTAATACGGCGTATCCACTTCTGCTGGATACGACATATTGATCATCTGATAAAATTCTTGGAACTTTTAAGCCAAATTTTTTTATACCTTTCTCCCGCTGGTTCTACTGATAATTTTTTGGGTATTTTTCAATAAGAATGATAAAGGTTATCAAAGGAGAGTTCGATAAACTTAAGGATATTAAGGTCGAATATGATTCGCTCGCTTGTGATTCACCACTTGAAGTTTTCAACTGTGAAGTCGGTCGATTAAGCAAAATGGATGACGATTTATTCACATATGAAGTTGAAATTGCTAACATCCCATGTGACTTAAGAGTAGATGATGATTCGGAGCATGAAGCTGATGATATGGGTTTTGATCCGTCTGATATTGCATTTACTGAATGGTTGGGATCAAAGTTTTTTAACTACAAAACAATGGATCATTATACTATGAAAGCATTATGGATTTACTGGATCAGAGGAGATGATGAGGTAGAGCTCACTGATGAAGAATTTTCTAATAATGAAGATGAAATTGCTGAAGTCTTTAGAATCGACACTAATATATTTGACTACGAGACACCTATCTGTTCAGCATTCAACGAATTTAATTATCTTCTAAAGGTAGATCCGGACATACTTACAAAGGATATTATGGGATTTAAAACCTATGATGATTACAAAGACGACTGGATCTACGAATGGAATAAGGATGTACCATGGGTTGATGAGAAACCATGGACTGACACTGGAGTTTGGACAGAACCAAAGCCAGTCATACATACTTGCAAGCCTTTCAATTATAAAACTGGGTGTTCAGAATGGCCAACATGTAGTTGGATGAATGATGGATACTGTAATGGAGGAAACTTACTTGGAACATTTATTATTGAAAATCAACTCCATTATCAAGATTACGAGTGGTACGAAGCTTTGGAAGATAGTGAGCTTAAAGATGAAGCTTTAAGAAACAAGGCTATCATGGAAGGATTTATCAAAGATGATGATGATGAGTCAAGTTATGAACAAATGAGACGATGGGACATATATACAAACTATGATGATACTTATAAGACAAATCATGATGATAATGAAAGAGAAGAATTATGTGAAGTTCATGAGCCACCGGTATGCACGATACAAAGATTCGAGATGATCAAGTATTCATTTGGACAAGGCGAAGAATATGTTGCTATTAAAGAAGATGAATACGACGATCTAGCAAGAACAAGCAATAATGCATGCCGTACGTATCAAGAAATCTTTCGTATGATGGACGAAGGATGGATGGTGACTAGAGCTGAGTAAAAGGAAGCTGAAGAAAAGTCTAACTTAAAGACTTCGCTGTAAACAAAAGTGCTTCCCGGGAGACAACCCGGAATGTTATTTAATTTTGTTATCGAGTCTGTCTTCCCAGACTTCAATACGGCGTATCCGTTCCACCCCATACGGCGTATTGATTGTCTGGACGTTATCAGTCTTTACTTTTTATGCACTTTAAAAACATTATTGTCAGTTCTGCGAATACGCCGTATTCAATTATTTGATACGCCGTATCCACAGACTGACCCGTATTTAGTTTGTTTTAGTTTAGTTTAAATTAACCGTAGGTACCAAGATAGGAATGCACCTGTTTTTCCTATATTTTACGCAGGACCTCGTGAAGGAAATATCGACGAATATTGGTGGAGAATTTACGAATCTGGAAATCTTGAAGTGTTGGAGTCTTGAAACCTCAAGACGGCTGTTCAACACAAAATCTTGCTCATAAACGCAAATTGGAGAATCTACCGAGCAAAAATCAGGGGAGTTTCTCATTCTAATTCTTTTTAAATTCCCGTATTTAATGTTTTATATATACAACGAGGACGTTGTATAATTCAAGTGGGGGGATAGAATTAGAATGTTTACTTGTCCTACATGATGTTCGGTTAATTGGTAGTTTGTTGAATCCACTTTTTGGTTCGGCTAGGATCTTGAAAGTTTCGGACTGAAATCACTTATGGTTCAGTAGAATCAATATACAAGAAACAACAAAGAAACAACTTTGTGGAGAACTTGTTCGTCAGCGTTTATTTGTAAACTTGTTTAAACAAAACTAAGAGCTACTAGTTTGTAAAACGAAAGAACTGTTTTGCCACAAGATTGTAATGTTTATCTTTCGGAACCAACAAAAATTACAACTTTCTGCTTTTAAACCTTCTTAGTACACTTGTGCTACAAATTAGAGTTGCTAGTTTGTGTAACCGATATGGCTTGCACAAGTTTGAAACTTTTCAATCCGAAACCAACAAAAGTCACACTTTTTCTCTAAAAATACTTAAAAGTACTTAAAAATCACATAAAGTTTAAAACTTTTTGATGTTTCTTACCTTTAAAACACCTAAGGAATCATAAAAGTCAAACCTTTACGGTTTTTAAACACATAAAAGTTGAAATCATCCCATAATTAGTGTAGAACTAGGCGAACCACCAAAAGAGTAAAAACCAAAATTTTAAATCTTTAAACACACACAATAACACCACTAATCATCCCATAGCGATTGATACCAATTGTAAGATATCATAAAGCATACACTACACTCAAATATATGTATATGTGATGTGAGAGAGATAGAAGTAAGAGAGGAGAGGATCAGCTAGAGAGAGACATAGGGAGAGAGATTGGGTGGATTTCCTAGAGAGAGAAAGTAGAGAGGGAAAGAAAGAAAGAAAGATTAGAATCGAGAGTATGAAAATCAACAAATGGTCCATCTTCTAGAGTTTTTAGAAGGTAAGGTTCAAGGTGTTAGGTCTTGATTTTAAGATCAATAAGAAATAGAGTGTGTGTTTAGGTGTTATGTATGTGCTTATAGAAATTAAAGAGAGAAAGAGAATTATAGAAATTAGAGAGAGAAAGAGGGAGGAGGAGGATTAGAGAAAATAAGAAAGATTAGATTAGAAGACACACCACACTAATAAGGTGGGGATGGGGTATTTATACCCAAATACAAGGATGAGCTCTTAGCTCTTGCCTTTTTGACTTTGGCTATTTAGCCGGGTCTCGTGACTTTATTTTAGTCACGAGCCTTTCACCTAACCTATTACACAATATTATTTCTCTAATTATATAACAACCCATAATTTTCATAAATGTAAATATCCATCTATTAAGTTAGATGATGTACAATCTATCGTTAGTATGAATCACTTTTTCAGGGAATTTTTCGCTTTATTACATTTACATTACTTTGGCCAAATATCTCTATATGCAATATAACCTGCATAAACTTCAGTTAACGGACTCGACAACCTGTATGGCATCCTATCTTCATATTTTCAAGCAAACATCATAACCATTCAAGTCAATATTATAATTTCATTATTATAAGGTATATCATTTCTAAAAGGTACCATTTGCAACATCATATCTAAACGGGCTTTAAACCATTATCGGATGCCCTAACATAACCATATGGAAAGGGTTAAACCCTAATAGTAGAATGTACAAGATACTAATCAGTATATGTACAGATAATATGGATATCTCATTTAACTATAAAATCTCTTCAAGTCAAAGTACAAATCTCTAAAAGCTCATTGTTACAAGTCATTAAGCTTGATCTTTAAAAATAACCGTTTCTACCTATGTTTTATTCTAATTTCTTCACCACCACTTAATCTTCATCTAGCTAATATACTTTCTATTACAATGATATGAGTAAACCCTAAATATTATATTCATAAGCTTTCATACATTTTTTACACTCCAAAAACCCTAATACGAGTATCCTAAAACCATAGAAAAACCGAACTAGTTATACTAAACAACAGGTGAACTGTGATTTTTGAGCCGTTTATCCTATTGTAAACCCAAAAGCCAGTGTCTTAATGTAGGGATTGTCAATAGAACTATGTATTTTAGACAACTGTTAATATCAGAATCCTATTTACAAATTATAATTTAAGATCGTATATCATGCAGAGATTGAACCTGCACTTGTACTCGTGTAAGAAACATATCCTAATGAGAACTCCCTAAATGGTACTCAATTGGTTCATGTCTACTACACACAGGTTACAGTGGTTCTGATTAAACTCATTCTAGAATACAACCAAATAAGTTGTTATAACCATCAGGCGCCCATATATAAGAAACTCCTATAAAAATGCAGTTTTAAAAATCATATTCCTTTAATCATTAAGCTTGGGACAGTTAGTAAGCTAATTCTGAAAGCCTAGAAAGAAAACCCTTAGACGATCCGAGGAAATACTCATCTGAAGTGTTATGCTAGCAATTAGTAACTTTGCACCCGGTTTTCTCAATAGTCAAGACTCATTTATGTTCTTCTAAACAAGTGACCACAAACTTCTCAATAATTAATTTTACCTTTGTATTATAGAAGCATTAGGCATTTTTCACGTCATGCGCAGTTCATTCCGTAATCTCAAGAGTATGCAAAGTTATAGCACCAAGAAAGTCAAGAAAACCCTAAATGAGCCCTAGTTTGAACCCGCACTCCATTTCTTCCACATTCTAATCATAGTTTTAACTCCCAAGAATCAAAGATTGCTAAATCTTTGCCTAATTACTCTGTTTGAATACCAGACCTTAGAACAACCTATTTTATCTATTCCTTGTAAATCATTTATAACACAATAGAGTACCTTGTTAAATAAACCCATTGATAAGAACCCGTCGAACACAAAAAGGACTCACCTGGTTTACTTCTTATGACCATTTTGACCCCTCTAAAATTGTTTCCAAGGTCCATAACATAAACACATGTTGAACCTCATTCTAGAATCAATAGTGCAGCTTTGATGCATCCTACTTGACCATAGCCGTGTAGTCAAAATTTGAGAAGCAACTGGCCTTCTTTTGCTTCTCGTTTTGCCACGGCTAAGCAAATGTAGGTTTTCTATAGTCGTGTGTGTCACTCATTTCGAAGTACTCCTAGACCTCTCCACTCCTCATTTATTCTATCAGCCTTACTATACAACATCTTCCATACTAGAGATTGGTTTACATGTGTCTAGATTAGAAGAGTATGCCTTATAGTCAGAGACTCAACTCTAAAAGCTATGAAAACAGAAGTGTATAAATAGTAAGAAATAGCTGTCCCTCTGTTCTCTTTTTTTCTCTTTGCAATCCACCCTCAATATTCCTCCCTCCGTAAGAACCTCTTCTATAGGAAGCAATACTCTTGAGAACATATAATGAAATTCTAATAGATAGTTAAGAAAGTCTGTCTAAGTACAGAAAGGAGCATAATGAAAGCAAGAAATGAAGCTGAGAGTCGTTACTCTAGCCGTACGAAGCCGAAAGTCCCGATTCTGACCCGTTTCCAAGCTATAAGCTCAAACCAGGTTCTCTAAGCTTATATTCTGCTCTGTAAACGATCATAAATTGTTATTTGTGCGCATTGCTTCAAATTCATATATATATAAGGCTTGTCATGAATCTAAAAAACCTATAGTGTAGATATGGCATCTTTTGATCCTAAAAAACGCTACACCCGAGTAACACTTATTTCTTGTTCGTTTTAGTCTTGTATCACACTTATAGGTCTATTAAACTTTGTGAATATGCTTTTGTTATGAATACCCTATGTACTCTATAAGCTATGAATAATATATTGAAATAAATAAATAGTCTCCTTGATAAGTCATAAGAGAATTTGACCTTAAAACCCGCGCGTTTTCATTTTGAAACCCTAATTTGACCCGTTTTACCTTTTAACTTAACAAATCGCTTAGATAATGCTAAACTCCAGTAGTTAGGTGTCGCAACTCTTGTCAATATTTTAGTTTATTATAACTTTTATAATCTATTGAAATGTTTAAATAGCTTGCTTGGCTACTTTGGACATGTTTTGTAATATAATCCATGCAAGAGGTATATATCGTAAATTTTCAGAAAGACTTCTAACTAAAAGGACTAAAAGTGTCATTTTATTTAAAAGTTATAACTTTAGGGTCTTATTATATCACTTTTTTAAAGTACAAGGTTTCTTGGATAGTATCAATAAAAGTTGAGGGCGACAAAGTCATAAAAATACAGAAACCTCCAGGGTCTACTTGCAGTTTTCCAAACCCATAGGGTCTTAAAGAATGTAACATGTTTGGAAAAAAAGTGTAAAAGAATCATATTCAAACATTACCAGACTAAACTTTAATTAACGCTACTGTGCTTACATTTCCAGATAATAAATAAATTGCTTAAAAATTGCTTATGTTCTAATCCTTATATCATTCATCATCGATGTGCTTTCAAAATCATGTCCGGATCCATATCATACCGCACAATACTAGGAGCTTCATATTAGAAGTTTCATCTTGGTTTACGTTCTGTTGAGGTTGTTTGGGTTTTACGATTTAAGTTCCCTAGCTCCACAAAAGTTACTAAATTGACTTTCTGATCTATGGATGCTGAACGGTGTTATGTGATAATTTTTTACATATTGACAAAAGTCTCCAGTCATCGATGAAGTCTAAAAACATTATATATATTACAAATCATAGTACATCTAAGATAACTTGCCATGTATTACCCAGGGTGTCTGTGATTGCCGTGTTTGAAGCCGTTTACACCTCCATTCCTTTACATTAGCTATCAATTTCCCTATAAACTGTTCGGTGAGTTCATAGCCTCGCATTTACTCAATTATTTTTATAAACCCGCGAGGGAGTATACATGTGCTATATAAAACATGATGACAAGACTTAATTTTCTACATGTATTTCAATTTACTATTGCCTAAGTGTCAAGTGCGCTAGCTTGAGATACGTTAGTAAGTCCCTAATAATCATGAACTCTCAGTTAATTACTGTCTCACGTAGTATAGCTTACGCGGAATGCATGTGATTAGGTGTCTATTTGCGGTTGGAACTCGCCATTGGCTTGTTACCCAGTTACGTGTAATGTCTAGTTGCAGACAATACATCTAGAATCGCAGAGGGTGGGTATTTTGGCAATGGTGCCGAAGGGGGCAAATATCTACTCATTCTTGACCTAAGAGATGCGTGATTCATTGAGCTAATGGCAATATATTGTGACAGATATATGTTTTCTAATTATGCTGCGGTGTACTAATCACATCGTAGTGCCCAAAATATCGCACTTTGCATGTTTGAAATTAGTTGAAGTGCACTTTAATATCTCCCTTGAATTTCAATCATAACCTTTGTGGTTGTCTTTTTGTATGTTTTGATCTAGGTAACTAATGTTACGGAGTGACGAAGGATACGCAAGATGGAAGAAAAACGTGCTATCATTCATATGTTGTATTTTTAGATTTTGGAAACTCTCTTTTGTAAAAACTCTGAAGGAAATAAAGGAATGATAAATTATTTTCATAAACAACTCTTTTTTGATTCGTTTTCTTTGGCTTATGACAGTTTTACACCCTTGAGTTAATACCCCAGATTAGCTTCAGCTTGCTATATGTAAAAATGGGGTGTTACAGATTTGGTATTCAGAGCCTAAGTTATAGAGGACAAGGTTAAGACCTATAATATAATTACTTTTCTTTTTCCATCCAAGAAAGTCCTCCGTTGCCGCTATATCTCCGGAATGTATGTTAAAGTTACAATAAACTATTATATTACTAAAGTAAATAACTTATGTTATTTTACTGCTGGGGTTGTTAAGCAGAAAAATGTCTCTTCCCCCTGACATGCCTACTGCTAATTTGGAGGATGTCTTTTCTTCTAATTTCCCAAACTATGTTCCTCGGCTTCTCCGGGATTATATCCCGACCTCTCCAGGGAAAACTTACTACGTGCTTCCAATACTTTTGAATTGTTCGCTAACTTCACGACACTCTTCATTTTTCCCGATGAGTCTTACATGACAAGCCTTACAGAGCTTTCTATAAATGAAAAGTCACCAATTCCCGTCTCCCATTATCATACCCACTAACACTCAAGAATTTCTTTCTCCTAAAAGGACTCCTTTCAGTCCAATGCTCAGTTATCTCCAATCTACCCCATCAACCTCAAGGTTCTTGAGTTGGTGAAAAACTTCTCGGAAATCGGCTTTCAAACCGTCATGAAGAGCAAATCAGGTATCCAAGGGTATCTAGAAGAAATCTCCTCCGGAAACCATTTTGAAGCAGGATTGAAAACGACATCGAAGGTCTTGTTAAAGGAAAAATGTAATCATCCAACGGATTTTGATGCCTTAGAAGCAGAATCCAGCCGCTCATACTCAGATCACTAAATCCGGAGAAAGGCAAATAGGGATCCAACCATAAGATCTCCTTAGCTCGCTACAGAATCGCGGGGAATTAGCAGAAGTTGAGTAAAATGATATGGAAAACTCGTTCACCAAGAAAGGATTATAGAAAAAATACTCATGAACCTCTTAATCCAGTGGGACTCCTGAACCGCATTCAGTGATCAATACTAGTTTTTAGCTTTTCTTAGTTTAAGAATATTTGTGGTCTTTTAGCCTTAAACCCTAGCCATGGGATTAGTGGGTATAAATGTAAAAGAGAGTATAATCATCTTGTCCAAATCATTGACTATTGTAAGTATAAAAAAAAAAAAAAAAAGCAAGATGTTCTAATATATAATGGAAAATCTCATTATCTCACCTTGTTGTTTTCCTGCTTTATTTGTGCATCTTCATCATTCATCAATCGTACATGTTAATCAAATTCATACTATGTAACCTTCTAGATTCACCATTAAATAAAGCATTATTCTTTAAGCATTTCAAGAATTAAGCATTTCTCTTTAATCATTTTAAAGAAGACAAAAGCATTTATACTTGTGATTATCATTTCTCTCTATTACGTGTTACCTTTTGTTGATAGAATGCCTCCAAAAAGAGCATCAACAACGGAAGCACCAGTTATGACTCAAGATGCCATTAGAAAGTTAGTAGCTGATAGTGTCACCTCGGCTCTAGAAGCTCAAGCTGCGACAATGGCAAGTGCTAAGTTATTCCTCTAACCTCTCGCTCCCAACACCGGTCCTAATAGTGATAACTCCTGTTAATGAGAAAACGGGAATAATACTTCGCTCAAAGAGTTCAATTACGCTGACAAAATTTCTACTTTACAATGGTGCTGTGTAAGGTGTCAAATAGGTCTTATTTGCTGGTTTGAATGAAACCGAATCAGTATTTTCTCGTAGCAGATGTGCCGAAGAAAACAAAAGTAACATAGTAGCTGAGTGGGGGAGGGAGGGGGTTATCTGGTACTTTAGCTAGACGATGTTTGTCTGGTGGTAATGCATTATTGCCAAACCTATAGGTAATAGAAGCAGCCAATCAAATGTCACCTAGACTGAGTTAAAAAGGCTTCTGACAAACAAGTATTGTCCTCGGATGAGATCAGGAAAGATAAGACAGACTTTACTATTGATTTTAAAGGAAATGATCTTAAATTGTGTATTGTTTAGATAGATTTCCAAGTAATTGTAACGGTTCTTATGTTCCAAACATAGATGCCTTTGCGCTAAGTCTTTTATCATGTGAGGTCTACCAATTCCGAAGCTCATTGCAAGGAAATGTTGAGTATATATGCCTCTAAACCTCAAACCTTATAGAGTGTGAGGCCTATTAAGAACAATTGCACCGAAGGCTTAAGATGTGATTAGTAAACACACTAAGTGTGATTTCCATTGCAAAATTGATCGGTGACAACTAAAAAGAAAGATGTTTGATGTGCCAAAAGAATAACGCTCTTTTCATCAACAGCTCCCTCGACTCTGAAGACAACAATAACTACCCGCAACACCAACTAATCGCTACGAACAATCAGCCGCCAGCTACAACTCAAAATCAACGCAAGGCTAGAAACTGGTAGAAGCCTATGCGGTTACCCATCAGAAAATGGTAGGTATGCGGAGGATCTCCCTTTGTGCAAGAGACTGCAATTTCCATCCACAACGGACATTGTACTGGCAATGTTTGTAATATTTGCCAAACAAGGTTGGGCATTTGAGATAAGAAGGCCTGAAACAAGAAGCAAACCACTGGATGATAATCCATATACAGTTAAAGTAACAAGAGTCTCTATTAATGTCGTGTCCTGTGGTTGGTGAAAGGACCACTCACAAATCAATGCCGCAAGACAAACATTAATGCCCAAGGAGAGCTTTTACAAGAGTGAGAGATAAGAATACCCAACAAGACCCCAAAGGTTTATTTTTTTTTTTTTCGTTTATGGGTTACTGTTTGTGTACTTCCTAAATTGCATTTAATCCAGGGTATTATCTTAATTCTGGAGATGCCGATCGCAGAAGTAAGTTATCTGACCTGCTATCGCTATGCCTCTATTGCATAAATATTACCACGTCTATTACAATAGATAACCCTTTTTTATTTTAATTCATCGAAATGACTGACGGAAAGACTTAGTATAAGTTGACTCATACACTTATTATTAAAAGGCTTGCACTCTAACTTGCTAAATCAACCTTTGAAATATCGAAGTCTCATGCCAATTAAGCTTGGTGTTTCTACACGACCGTAATGCTCACTCGGTATGGATTGGATAAGATCTGTAAATGTTATATGTTACAATGCCAAAGTAAATGTCTATTGTGATGAGGAAAGTTGAGAGATCACATTACCTATCGAAGGGTTGAAACATCATCATGCTATTCGATGGCGATCAATGTAAAAATCGACTAAATCTGTCAATGTTGTCTTGTATAAAATTGTAAAGTATATGGTCCACGAGGTTGTCTTAGTTTTTATGAATCCAAGTTATGGAAGAAAGAAAGCAGACGAGGAGAGACTCGAAGACATTCCAGTAGTTAAAGAATGCCAGGATGTCTTCCTAAAGATCTATACCTGGTATCCCTCCCGTTTCGCCAAGTAGAATTCCAAATTGACTGAATCCCCAGAGTTTAGCACTATAACTCGAACACTTATGATTAGCTTCCTTCAGAAATGCAGGAGTTATCTATTCAACTTCAAGAACTAACATGACCGAGGTTTCATTCGACGAAGTACATGCCTTGGGGAGCTCCTGTTCTTATTCGTAAAAGAAAAGACGGATCTGTTTTTAGGATATGTAATCAATTTACCGAGAGTTGAATAAAACTTACTATAAGAATCGTTACCCATTGCCCAGGATTCGATGACTTTTCGATCAACTTCAAGGTTAAGCGTTTACTCAAAAATCGACTTAAGGTCAGGTTATCATCAACTGAGAGTAAGAGACGAAGATATTCCTAAGACTGCTTTCAGAACGAGATACTGACACTATGAATTTCAAGTAATGCCATTTGGTTTAACTAATGCACCTGCTGTATTCATGGATCTTATGAATTCGTGTTTGTAAACCTTATCTGGATAAGTTTGTGATTGTGTTCATCGAAGATATTCTTATCTATTCTCGCAAGAAGAAGAAACATGAAGTCATCTCAGGATTAATCTGGGAATTACTCCGAAACAGTGAAAATGTAGCCAAGTTTCTTAAAAAAATGTGATTTCTGGATACATATCGTGCAATTTCTTGGTCACCTCATCGATAGTCAAGGACTTCATGTTGACCCTGCCAAAATCGAAGCTGTTAAGAATTGGACATCTCCCACTACACCCACAGAAGTACGTCAATTCTTAGGACTCGCCGGCTATTATCGAAGATTTATCGAAGGTTTTTCAAAGATTGCAAAGCCTTTGACTAAATTAACCCAGAAGAACAAGAGTTATATCTGGGGCGAAGAACAAGAATCAGTTTTCAAACTCCTTAAACAATATAACTCTGTGAAGCCACCAGAATCTTAGCATTACCAGAAGGAAACGATAATTTTGTCGTTTACTGTGATGCATCTCTTCAAGGATTAGGAGCTGTACTAATGCAACGAGAAAAAGTCATTGCTTATGCATCTCGACAACTCAAACCTCATGAAGAAAACTATACCACTCATGATCTCGAATTAGGAGCAGTAATATTCGCTCTTAAAATTTGGAGACACTATCTATACGGTACAAAGTGTACAGTTTTCACTGATCACAAAAAGCTTCACACATATTCTTCTTCAAAAAGAATTGAATATGAGGCAACGCGATTGGTTAGAACTACTCGCAGATTATGATTGTGAGATTTGTTATCATCCCGGAAAGGCAAATGTTGTAGCAGATGCCTTAAGTCGAAAGAAACGAATCAAACCCCTTCGAGTTCGAGCATTAATCTTAACCGTTCATCCAAAACTACCATCTCAAATCCTCAAAGCCCAAAATGAAGCCCTCAAAGATAGAAGAATGTCAAAACGAAACCTACGAGGGAATGGAGCAAATCATTTGATAATTCGTTCTGACAGAACTCGTTGAATCAACAACCGAAGCTGGGTTACCACTTTTGGCTATTTAAGAGACCTTAATCTATGCAAGGTCTCAAAAATCTAAATATTTCTATTCAGACTCGGGTTCTGATAAGATGTACCATGATATAAAGAAGTTCTATTGGTGCTAACATGAAGGCAATCATCACAGAATATGTTAGCAAGTGTTTGACATGTTCTAGAGTTAAAGCAGAATGTCATACTATAAAAGCCATCCGGCTTATTGGTACAACCGGAAATTCCTATGTGGAAATGGGAAAGGATAAACATTAGATTTCTCACTAAGCATACCCAAAAACTCATACTGGACATGATGCCATCTGTGGGTCATTGTCGATATGTCTTACCGAATCAGCGCATTTATTCCTATTCGAGGACTGATAGTATGGAAACTCTTACATGGTTATACATCTCAAAGTAAATAGTTCTCATGTTCGACATGGAGTGCCAATTTTATTAATTACTTGGAGCGTGACAGATCGTGTTTTCCGACATCCAGATTCTGGGCAGTCACTGCAGTGTGCTTTAGGTTTCACATAGACATGAGTACAGCTTATCACCTCTGAACACCGAATGGACAAAGTGAAAGAACCTATCCAAAACACTCGAAGAACATGCTACGGAGGCTTGTGTCATAGATTTCGGAAAAGGATGGGATAAACATTTTCCATTGGTAGATTTTCATACAATAACAAGTTTTCATTGCCAGTATCAAGGCGCACCGTTTCAAAAGCACTTTATGGACGAAAGTTGTAAAAATTCACTGTTTGCTGGGCTGAAGTTGGAATATTTTCAATTACAGGACAGATTAATTCAAGAAACCACTGAAAAGATTGTACAAATTCGTCAACGCTTGCAAGCTGTAAGAGATCGACAAAGAGATTACGCCAATGTAAGGACGAAAGCCTTTAGATTTCAAGTTGGAGATCGTGTTATGTTGAAATAATCACCTCGGCCAAAGGTATCTTTTGATTCAAGAAAACGAGGAAAGCTTATATCCACGATACATTGGACCATTCAAAATCCTTAACGGAATTGGCCCCAGTAGCGTAACAAACTAGAGCTTCGCTGATAGAGCTTAGTAGTGGTCCCACCTCAATACTTTCCTAATTGTTCAAATTTCAAGAAGTGTTGTATCCGACGACATCTATCTCATTATTTTCCAATAAAGAAATCTCGTTCAAAACTCGACGAAAGTATAACTGTCAACTTTACAGAAGAAGAAAACTAATAGGAAAGTTATGGAAGCGTTGAAAGAAAGCGTAACAAGTTTAAGCGAAGATCGTTTTCCTAATAATCTGAAGTTATCGCGATAGGTAATAATGTCTCTAAAAGAGGACCAGATATGTTACATGGGAACGCGAAGATGAAATTGATGGCATAATATCCTCAGCTATTATTTGTTCCACTCACATCACTTCAGTTTGAATTCAAGTGTTCGGCGGACGAGAGTATTTCTGTAAGGGGTGGGAGGACTATATCAACCACAACTCAATTTTCACTTAAAATGTAAACGCTCGCCATCTCTATAAGTATGAGAGATGATGTCTTATTGATAGCATCCACAGCTTTATATCATTTGAATGAATCACCATTTTTCAGGGAAATTTTTCGCTTTATAAGAACATTCGACATGAGTGACTTTGCCAATAATCTCTAAGGCAATTTGAACCTGCAAGTAACATTCAGTTAAGGAAATACGGATCATAACCTACTCCGCGCATGGCACAATGACGATATTCTTCATATATGTAAGAGAAATCACATCTTATTAAAGTGAATGCATTACAACGCTACTAAAGTATATGTAAAGGTAAGTTATGATATCTCATATTAAGACATATTAAATTCTCTTCAAGTCTAAAGTGACAAAATATTCTAAAAGCTCAATGTACTAAGTCATTAGATATAGACATTGATCATCTAAATCATAAAACCGTGTGTTCTATGACCTTTGTTGTTTCATTATCTCTAATTTCTTCACCACCACCTATAAGAAAGCTAATATACTCATTATAGTATACAATTGTTATATAAAACTCCCTATATGTCGCACTCATTCATAAGCTTTCATACATCTTTTTTACAATTCAAAACTCTAATTACAAAATCCTAAGAACCACTAAAACCGACACTGAACTAGCTTTCTAAACACTGTGAATTGTTTCTTGGCCTTTTATCCATCTGTAACCCAAAACCAACACTTTAATTAAGTTGTAATTAACTTATTTTACTCTCTCATCTGCACAAATCCTCTATTCAATCATTAATGTGTCACTCATTGTTTACTTTCCACTTGTTCGTAAAACTATATCCTAAGAAACCCTAATGTACCTAATTCGCGTTCAGTTTGACCCCGTACTTTTATTGTTTTAAACCATTTAAGATCCCAAATAACAAACCAAGGGCCATTATAAACTCTTAAAATAATAACAAATTAAGTTTAAAAATCTATTATTCTTTTCTATTAAAACTTGTGCTCAATTACAAGAAATCATCAAGAGCTCAGAAAACCTTAACGACATCACAAGAAGACATTAAATTATTAGCTCTTATTGTAAAGACTTTGACACGTGTTCTCTCAATTTCAAACCATTTCATAAACTCTAACGTCCAATGACCAAATACAGTCACTTAAATAATAATTTTATAAGCACTTAGGATTTTGTATTCATCACGTTCACGTTTAATCAAGAGGTATGTCAAAAATATAAGCCATGGAAATTCAAGAAACCATAATAAATGAGCCCTATGATGAATCCGTACTCCCATTTCTTCAATTTCTAATACCGTTTTAAGTCCCAAAAAAAATTGCTTAAGTCTTTGCTAGAACTGAACTTTGTAAATCACCAGATGACCCTTAACAACTAATTCTCTTCAATTCCTTAAGATCATTTATAAAATCATAAGTGATGACCTTGTTAAAAACCCTAGTGAGAAGATAAGACCCGAGTCGAAGTCCTCATCCAAAAATAGACATCTGGAGCGCGCTACTTCATGACCATTTTGAATCTCACTTCGTACTAATTGTTCTATCTCAAGTACCAAAAAAGCCACAGAATCTCGTGAACCTCTTTGTAGAACTGCATAGTAGACTAGACTTACTTGCACCTACTGTTTGCGATCTAGATGCCCTCTAGTCAAATTGATTGAGAAGCATATTGCTTTCTTTTTTGCTTTTGCTCACTTGTAGCCATCCCAATAGGCAAGCTATGTGAAAGGTTTTAGTCTATACTCTGTATCTCCACACTCATTACATTCGCTCACTCCAGGTGTCTTCCACTCCACTCATTTTCCTAGCCTTAATCCATCTCATAATAGCTATGTTACATGTGTCTAGATCAGAAAATGATGCATTTGCTTACTTCTATCTAGCTTGAAAACAAGTATAATAGAACGCACATCCTTGTTCATTTTTTTACATCCCACCCTCTTCCTCCTCTATAATGTGCTTCAATAGTAGCAACTCCTTGATGAATACAGACTAGAATTCTAATTAAGAACTTAAGAGTCTCAAGTACTAGAAAGGAAGCAAAAGAAATGCAAGAAATGATGACTGAGAGTCGTTACTCTACACGTACAGAAGCCCAGGAATGTCCCGATTTGACCGTTTCCAAGCTCTTAAGCTCCAAAACCAGGTTCTCTAAGCTTATATTCTGCTTCATGTAACGTCGCATAATGGTTCCATATGTTTTCTTGCTAAAATCATAATATAAAGCTTTGAACTCAAACAACCTATGTGTTATGCTATTTGTGATCCAAAACCGTACACCCGAAACCCTAATTTCATGTTTTTTCTGAACTATGGGGGTTAAATCTTGTAACTTTTGTTATACCTATCTAATAAAGCTATTATAAATGTTAAAATAAGTACTTTGATGTTGTGTCATAACGAGAATTTGACTTAAAACCGCGTTGTTTTCATTGTTTGAAACCCTAATTTGACACGTTTGACCTTTTTAACTTAACAATCGTTAAATTTAAACTTTTGTGTGTGTCTCAAATCGTCATATTTACGTTTATTATAACTTATAAATATCTATTGAAATGTTAATTTAAATACTGGCAATTTGGACATGTTTTGTAAATATAATCCTATGCAAGAGGTATATATTCGTAAATTCAGAAACTTTAATAAAAAGGACTAAAGTGTCATGTTATCAAAGTTATTAACTATAGGGGTCTATTTATGTCACTTTTCTAAAGTACAAGGTTTACTTGGTATATCAATATAAGTTGAGGGCCAAAGTCGGAAAAATGCAAACCCCCCCCCCCCCCCCACTAGGGGTATTACTTGCAGTTTTCCAAACCCCAGGGTCTAAAATGTAACATTTTGAAAAAGTGTAAAATCATAGTTCAAAACATTACCAGACATAACTTTAATTATCGTCACTCTCGTGCTTAAATTTCCAAGATATTGAATAAAATGCTTAAATAGCTGCTTATGTTCTATATCCTTTATATCATTCATCATCGATGTGATTTCAAAAATCATGTCCCGGATCCATATCATACCACAATATAGGGAGCTTTCATATTAGAAGTTTCATTTCTTGGTATTACTTTCTGTCTGAGTTGGTTGGGTTTACGATTTAAAAGTTCCCTAGCTCCACAAATGTTTACTTAAATGACTTTATGATCTATGTGGCATGAACGGGTGTTATGATAATTTTTATATCAAAAAAACCAACATCAGATATCCAACTTACTTTTTATATACAATCAAAACTAAGGACTTGCCATGTATTAACCCAGGTTGTCTTGGATTGCCGTGTTTGAATCCGTTACCTCGATTCCATATACATTAGCTAGGTCAATTTCCCTATAACTGTTCAGTGAGTTCTCATAGCCTCGCATTTACAATCTTTTTATAAACCCCACGAGGGAGAGTACATGCTATAAACATGAATGCAATTATTTCGACATGCCTATTTCAATTTACTATTGGCCTAAGTAAACTGCTTTTGCCTTTAAGTCCCCATAATTCATGAACGTGTGTAATTACTCTCGTAGTAAGGCTTTGCGAATGATGTGAATAGATCTATTTGGGCTGGACTCCCATTGGTGTTACACAAGTTACGGGTAAACCAATTGTCAACATCAATGATATTCACGCGGGTGTGTGTGTGTTTTTGGCAAAAGGTGCCCGCAAGGGCAATTATTTATCATTATAACCAAGGCATCGGAATTTCATGAGCTAATGGCAATAATAAATTAAGTTTTCAATACTGGGTGTAATCAATGTAACAAAGTGTATGCTATGATGCATTCAAATCTCATATTACTTAAACACTATGCGATTTCACTCAACCTTTGTGTTGGACTTTTTAGCATGTTTTATCTTCAGGTAAACTAATGGCACGGAGTGACAAGGACACGGAAGGTGTTGGAAAGAACAACCGTCTCTCTCATCGCTCACTAACATCGTTGCTATCTTATAGATTCTGATATACCTCTTTTTGATAAGAAAACTCTGATGAAGAATAAAGGTACATTGATTGTGTAACTTATTTTCATAAACTGTGACTCAGTTTCATTGTAAACTTCGCGTTTTACATATAGCTTATGATGACTGTAATTGTACCCTTGAAGTAATACCAGAATAGCACTTCAGCTGCTATAATGTTAAAAAATGGGGGTGTTACATATTTGTTATCTAGAGCCTAATACGTTATAAGAGAACAAGGTTAAGACACTTACTACCTTCTAAACCTACTGTTCCTTTGTGTGCCATGTCCAAGAAAGTCCTCCTCGTGCCGCATCTATATCACTACCCGGCGACTCTCGCGGCTCTCTGTATCTAGATCTTACTATATAAACTTTATAATATATCTTAAATTAATAACTATGTTATTTACTGCTGTGGGTTGTTGAGAAGTGCAGAAAAATGTGTCTTCCCTTTGCACATAACTCCTCATCTGTCTATATTTGGGGATGTCTTTTCTTTCTATGATTTGTAACACACTGAGACCTATGTTCCTCGGCTTCTCGGGATTTAATATCCCGCTACCATCTCCAGGTGTATAAACTTACTTTCCAGTGCTTTCAAATACATTTGGTAATTGTTCCGCTCTAACATAGCCTCCGACCCTCTCATTGTTTCCCGATGTCCTTGCTCTACATGAAAGTACATTAACAAAGCCTTTCTCTATACTGACAAGAAGATCACCAATGTCCTCAGTCTCACAAAATATAATCGCATTTCACCACATTAACTTACACTGAAAGAGAATTATTATGTGTTCTTCTCAGAAAGAAAGGACTCCATTTATCACAATGCTCAGTTGTTCTGCAGTATCTAACAACAGCATCCAGAACCTTCACTATTAGATTCTTCGCCAGATAGTGTGCGTTCGCGCTCAACTTCCGAGAGAAACAATATGAGAGACTCAAAAAGACGTCTCATGAAGAGCATGAATTCAGCGGTATCCAAGGTTATCTAGAAGCTCCTCATCCATCCCTGACACTCCCGTAGCTTTGAACTTCGACTTGTAAAAACGACATCGAAGAGTGTTTGGATAATAGGAGAACAATTGTAATCATCCACGTGATTGTTGATGCCTTAGCAGCAGAACTCCCTGCAAGCTATATGTCGTGAGAGATCACCACTCCTAAACTTACGGTAGAAAGCAATAGGATCCAACCATAAAGATCCCTATAGCTCGCTACAGAATTGCGGAATTAGCAGAAGCTATAAATGATAATTGAAACCGCTCACCGAAATTGGCAGAAGTCATCAATGATATGGAAACTCGTCACCAAGAAGATATAGAAAAACTCATGAACTCTATCATCGAACTCCAGAACCGCATTCAGTGATCATCTAGTTTCTAGTTTCTAGTTTAAATTCCAGTCTTTAGCTTTAACCTAGCCACGGGATGTGTGGTATAAATAAAAACACTTGTCAAATCTTGACTATGTACAGTAAAAAGGCAAGTTGTTCTAATATAAAGGCAATCCCGTTATCTACCTTGTTGTTTTTCCTGCTTTATTGCATCTCATCATTCATCCATCTTCATTTATTCATCATTCCTTCATCCATCATTCATCTATCATACGCATCATTATATTTATCATTATCCCATAACCTATATCCAAAGCTTCAATATCTTTATTGTTAAATATGCTTAAAGTTTAAAACTGAGTATTTCTCTTTAAAAATTTTGAGCATTACTCCTATCATTCTTATTACGTGTTATCTTTTGTTGGTAGAATGCCTCCAAAAAGAGCATCAACAACGGAAGAACCGGCTATGACTCCAGATGCCATTATAAAGTTAGTAGCTGATAGTGTTACCTCGGCTCTAGAAGCTCAAGCTGCGACAATGGCAAGTGCTAGTAATCCCAACAGGAACATCGGTCCTACTGGAACTCCTGTAGTGAAAACGGGAAACTATAAAGAGTTCATTAGCTGTCAACCTTTCTACTTTAATGGTACGGAAGGAGCAGTAGGTCTTATTCGCTGGTTTGAACGAACCGAATCAGTGTTCTCTCGTAGCAGATGTGCCGAAGAAAACAAAGTAACATTTGCTACTGGTACTTTAACTGACGATGCCTTATCCTGGTGGAATGCATATGCCCAGCCTATGGGAATAGAGCAAGCCAATCAAATCACCTGGACTGAGTTAAAAAGGCTTCTGACACAAAACAGTTATTGTCCCCCCGGACTGAGATCAAAGATTGGAAGAAGAACTTACAATCCCCCCTTGAAAAAAGATTGTAAAGGGAAATGATCTTAAACCTTATGTTAGAAGATTCCAAGAATTAACGGTTCTATGTCCAAACATGGTGCCAAACAACGATAAACTCTTGGAAGCTTTTATCGGAGGTCTACCTCGAAGCATTGAAGGAAATGTTACTGCCTCTAAACCTCAAACTTTAGAGGAGGCCATTAACATAGCCCAAAGGCTAATGGATCAAGTAACTAAGCATGTTCCAATGCAGGTATCAAACGACAACAAAAGAAAGTTTGACGACAGAAGAACTTTCAACAACAATTCCCGCAGCAACTATCGCAACACCAACAATCGTTACAATAATCATCGACAACAGAACCGAAGGCAAGAAGCTGGTAGAGCCTATGTTGTTACTTCATCAGAAAACGGTAGGTATGCCGGAGATCTCCCTCTGTGTAAAAGGTGCAATTACCATCACACCGGACCCTGTACTGGTAGGTGTAATAATTGCAACAGAATGGGCCATCTAAGCAAGAACTGCCAAAGCAAGAAGCCAGCCACCGGAAGTAATCAACTCCCAGTGACAGTGGTTTGCCATGCCTGTGGTGAGAAAGGACACTACACAAATCAGTGCCAAAAGACCAACATTAATGCCCAAGGAAGAGCCTACATGCTGAGAGATAAGAATGCCCAACAAGACCCAAACATCGTTACGGGTATGTTTCTCCTAAATCAGCATTTAGTCAGGGTATTATTTGATTCTGGAGCTGATAGAAGTTTTATATCCTTATCGCTTGCCTTCTATCGAAATATTTCGTCTATGTACAGTAGAGTTCCCTTTTATCATATGAATGGCGACAAACTTAGTAAGCACAAACACTGTTATTAAAGGCTGTACTTTAACCCTGCTAAATCAACCTTTTGAAATCGATCTCATGCCAATTAAACTTGGTAGTTTCGACGTAGTCATCGGTATGGACTGGTTATCCAAGTATCATGCCAAAATTCTCTGTGACGAAAAAGTTGTTCCATACAATTCCTATCCGACGGTGAAACCGAATCATTCGAGGTAATCGAAGCAAACTCGACTAATCGCATATCCTGTAGAAAAACCAGAAAAGTATTATCTCGGAGGTGTCAAGTTTATGATCCAAGTTATGGAGAAGAAAGCAGACGAGAAAAGACTCGAAGACATTCCCGTGGTCAAAGAATTCCCAGATGTCTTTCCTGAAGATCTACCCAGGTATCCTCCGGTTGCCAAGCCGTTCCAAATCGACTTAATCCCCGGAGCAGCACCTATAGCTCGAACACCTTATATATTAGCTCCTTCAGAAATGCAGGAGTTGTCTAATCAACTTCAAGAACTAACCGACCGAGGTTTCATTCGACCAAGTACATCGCCTTGGGGAGCTCCGTCTTTAATGTAAAAAGAAAAAGGGATCTTTCAGAATGTTATCGATTACCGAAATTGAATAAACTTACTATAAGAAACGTTACCCATTGCCCAGATAGATGACTTAGTCGATCAACATCAAGGTTCAAGCTTGATCTCAAAATCGACTTAAGATCAGGTTATCATCAACTGAGAGTAAGGGAAGGAGATATTCCTAAGACTGCTTTCAGAACGAGATACGGACACTATGAATTTCAAGTCATGCCATTTGGTTTAACAAATGCACCCTGCCTTGTAATTCCTATGGGGGAAATCTCATGAATCGTGTATGTAAACCATATCTGGATAAGTTTGTAATTGTGTTCATCGATGATATTCTTATCTATTCTCGCAACAAAGAAGAACATGCAAGTCATCTCAGAATAATCTTAGAATTACTCCAAAAAGAGAAATTGTATGCCAAGTTCTCTAAATGTGATTTCTGGATACATATCGTGCAATTTCTTGGTCATCTCATCGATAATCAAGGACTTCATGTTGACCCTGCCAAAATCGAAGCTGTTAAGAATTGGACATCTCCCGCTACTCCCACAGAAGTGCGTCAATTCTTAGGACTCACCGGCTATTATCGAAGATTTATCGAAGGTTTTTCAAAGATTGCAAAGCCTTTGACTAAATTAACCCAGAAGAACAAGAATTATGTCTGGAACGAAGAACAAGAATCAGCTTTTCAACTCCTTAAACAAAAACTCTGTGAAGCACCAATCTTAGCATTACCAGAAGGAAACGATAATTTTGTCGTTTACTGTGATGCATCTCTTCAAGGGTTAGGAGCTGTACTAATGCAACGAGAAAAAGTCATTGCTTATGTATCTCGACAACTCAAACCTCATGAAGAAAACTATACCACTCATGATCTCGAATTAGGAGCAGTAATATTCGCTCTTAAAATCTGGAGACACTATCTATACGGTACAAAGTGTACAGTTTTCACTGATCACAAGAGCCTTCAACATATTCTTCGTCAAAAAGAATTGAATATGAGGCAACGCCGATGGTTAGAACTACTCGCAGATTATGATTGTGAAATTTGTTATCATCCCGGGAAGGCAAATGTTGTGGCAGATGCCTTAAGTCGAAAGAAACGAATCAAACCCCTCCGAGTCAGAGCATTAATCTTAACCGTTCATCCAAAATTACCATCTCAAATCCTTGAAGCCCAAAATGAAGCCCTCAAAGAAGAAAATGTCAAAAACAAAAACCTACGAGGAATGGACAAATCATTTGAAATTCGTACCTGATGGAACTCGTTGATCATTCTCAGGTTTTGGTATGAAGATAGTTTGGATGGGACGGAACGCGGATATCAAGAATGAAGGCTCGGTGAACATATGTTATAAATTAATGAAACATTTTTGAAATGAAGTCGTAATATGACTTGTATAGTTTGGGACCTATCTTATAACTCTGATTCTCTTTTAAACTAATGAGATGAAATTTGTTAATAAACGTATTTTTGGCGTTTACTGGGACTCGTGTGCTTGTATTATGAAGTAGCACCCCAATCGTTGTATTCCGCTGCGTATCGCATTTTTGGGGGTGTTACAGATTGGTATCAGAGCTCGAGTTGTAGCGAACTAAGTCGTTTTTCAAACTTGGACTACAACTGATTTTGGAAATTTTGTCACGAGTCGTTCACCGATGTCCGATATCCGCGCGTGCGTTGGTCCCGATCCTTAGATGCTTTATGTGGTATACTTGATTGCATATTATGTGTGTAGCAAGCGGGTGACACTTGGTATAAGTGGTAATTATATATGTGTATATATATACAATGCATCCGTTCTATGGTATACGGATTTATACATACTTTACTTTTGAAGATGATTACGGATTAGCTTAAGTGGATTGAACCGATGGGTACATATTCATAAATGTCTGGATGATCCTTGGAGGGGACATCTGCGATGGGCGCATAGTGCATCGGTTTCATGAACTTAGAGTAATGGTAATCATGGTTTTATACACACATGTATATGTACGTTGCCTTGATTAAAGTGGCAATACATATTTTGGACGATTGCGGTCCGGATTTATACAAATATATAATATATATGCTTACATGATGCATATACGTGTTTATATTATAGTACGTGCAGTACTATGAGGGTCTTATATTTATATACAAAGATGAGTACACAAATGTCTATGGGATAGACAAACACTAGAACCCTGTCGAGGTATGGTGGGTTGCACCATAGCCTCAAGACCATGCATGATATACATGCAATATGATAACTATGTGAAGTTATATGAACATAAAGGTTCGAATATTGTCCAACGTCGAGTAAATTTATTAATTAGGTCGAGATGTATACCAATTCATGACTGAATCTCAAGACAGTTCTTGTTTGATGAGTTTGCATTCTTTCGCATACTCTACAATTATTTATATAAGGATTATTTATATAAATAGGGGAACATTTCTTTAGGCAAGGTAGTACGACAAACTCGTAGGTCCTAAGCGATGCCTAAACATTAAGCTATCAAATATGGTACCTTACCATCATTCGTTTATGCCAGGAGCGCATAGTCATATTTACCATACCGGTCTTATATAATATACTTATATAAGTTAAGTTTTGCTCATTGCAAGCAGTCATGCTTTCATCATCGACGGTTACCTACACATCTGCCCATATTAATTCTTAATTTTCGTAGCCATGGTGATACCATAGTAGTTCTAATGAGGAGCTAGAGGATAATAATGAAGGATCAGCTTCTACCTGATGATGCCTACACCTATAGCCCTATCACGGTACGGACATCTCTGACTCTGATCCAGTGAGAGGCATGATAAGGAGGACCCTTGTGGAGGATGATAATGGCACGACATGAGTGGATTGCCCGGAGTTATAGAACCAAAACCATGAGAAAAATGGAGTACGAAGCACGTGAAAAGTGGTTGCATGATTTAGTGAGGAGGAGAAAAACCAATTCAATGACCATAACGGACATGGAGGAAACGATATCAATGCCTTAGAATATATTCCTTTAAAGAAATTTTTTTTTTCCTTCGTGTTGTATTTTCTTTTAAAGATTCCGCTGTGATTTTACAAACGACTTCAAGTTATCTATCAAAGCAACGTGTTGTGAAAATTTCGTCAACTTTACTTTAACCTTCTATTTTGTAAGTCAAATTATAACATTATTTTGACGAAAATGAGCATTGCATCGTTGGCCCTCAAATATACATAGTTTGATCACCTATGTATATTTGGTGTAGACTGATCATCTATGGCATTCAGAAGGACCAGCCATGCTGGGAGTAGTCACCTTAAAACTTCTTGTCAAGAAACAATTTTTTCTATTTAGTTTTGTGGGCGTTTCCATAAAACGTATGTATCTCGAGGAACCAACTAACAATCATAATAGCTAAGCAAACCGTTACACCATCTTACTATAAGGTCGACGTCATCTTATACCAAATCCTAAGCCAAGAAGCCGAGACACATCACTAGTCGCCCTAGGAAAATCCGCTATCAAATTTGCTCGCCAAAAGAGTTACGCCGATGTGAGGCGTAAGCCTGAAAAATTTCAAGTTGACAACCTAGTTATGCTTAAGGTATCACCTTAGAAAGGGGAAGTACGCTTTGGCAAACGGGGGAAGTTAAACTCTAGATAGGTTGGATCTTTCAAGATGTTGGAACAAGTTGAATCAATTGCTAACAAGCTTAAGCTTCCGCAAGAGCTGAGCAAGGTTCACAATACGTTTCATGTAAGACCTTAACAACCTATTTCATCTATCCTTAATCATTATAAACACAATGTACCTTGGAAAGACTCTTGAAAACCATGCCTAGCCCAAAACAGACCCACACCCCTTTTTGCTCAATTTTAACCTATTTTAAACCATCCCATGTGCAAATAACTTTCATATAAGTCTTCTAGAACCCTTGAAACAGCTTATTCATCTGCTTAGACTAATCCTTTGTCAAATTTGAGAAGCACATGTCCTTGTTTTTGCTCCATTCAGCCGCGGCAGCAAGAAAGGTTAACAACACATACAAGCTACTTTCCTAGACCTCCACTATAACACCCCATGTTTTAGGTCATTGTACGACGATCGCGTGCCCGATGTCGTAAATATTATTTTACGAGTTTCCGTGAGTGAGTGTCGACATTTAACATTTTATTTGTCGATAATAAATATTTTCGTATTTATTATGAAAAATTTGGAAAAGATTGGGTTACTTTTATTTTTGACGTTCCGCGAGTCGACGTTTGACCGCGCGTTCGTTAATCGTTTCGAGCTTTGTAAAATTTACGACGTGTCTCGTTATTATTTTTATGATCATAAAATATCATTTTATGAACCATGTCATATTTATTTCTCGACCTTGGCCAAAGCTCGCGTTTAAGGCTCGCGTTAAATTAACTAGATATTTTACAAAATATCTAAAAGATATTTGCAAGATATTTATAGGATATTTTCTAGATATTTACTATATATATACAAGTAGCTAGTAGCAAAACTCATTTTCTCTTCCTATTTGTCTTGTGGTTTCAGCCGAACATCACCACACACACAATATGATATCAAAAACATTTTCTTTCTCTCTTTGTCTTTGAGGTTAGGCCGCATATTATAACCCACACAAACCATTCATTTTTCTAGTTTGATCTCATTAACACATTCAATTATCACTTAAATGATGATGTGAATCAAGTAGAAACCAAGTTGTAGTTGGTTTCTCTTTTCCTTCTTGGTTCGAATCAAGCAAAAGGCCATAAGGAAGTGGTTTTGTTGATTGGTTATTATTCGGGTTGATTAAAGATGGTTTTGGTCTTTGTTCGGTTCGGTTGAGGGTGAACCGCGGCTAGGACCCAAGAAGGACAAGACGAGTGCCTTGTGTTTCCCGACTTGGCTCCATATAGCTTAGTGAGCTTTCATTTTATGTTTATTTATAATATTTCATTCATTCGAATTGATTTATGTAAATATGTATATATGTGATGAAATCGAGTTGAAACTTGCGGCGTCTAGTGCATGGTGATATAAAATGATTTAGTGGGCTAAGTATAAATTGTATGTCATGTTAGATGTAGTTTTGATGAGCTAGTTGGTCGAAAACGGATTTTGGCGTGGTTTGTAATAAGTTCACTGTGAGCAGAAAGTTTGGCACGCCAACTGAGGATCGAGATTTCGTAAAATCTGATTTTAGGCTTGGAAATATGGTAGAGCTTGCTTAGACGATCGTTTCCATATAAGGATCGTCTCGTATCTCCTAATAACGAAAAAGTTATGGCGAAAACGAGATATATTCGAAACACTAAATTTCTGCACTAGATATATTCGAAACACTAAATATGGTAGAGCTTGCTTAGAAGATCGTTTCCATATAAGGATCGTCTCGTATCTCCTAATAACGAAAAAGTTATGGCGGAAACGAGATATATTCGAAACACTAAATTTCCGCACTAGTATAAAAGGGCGCTTGCTGTCCAGATTTTAAAAGCTCGGTTCGGGCACTATGCCCATGAATCATGAACTGTTAATTCCTTGTTTGGAAACGCGAGTGATTATAGATAGATCTATTTGGGATTGACCTCCCCGTTCGGGTGACTAGCTATCACTGGAAACGAACGTATATGTTGGAAACACGAAAAGTGTCGGTCACTTCCAAGTTGTAATAGTCTTAGCTCGTAGTTAGTATAATGATTAGATTAGTGCGAAACTTTATGGTATCAATTTAAAATAATATTTTTAATTAGTTTTGACTTTTTAAAATATTATTTTACAAAGGCGATATTAAAATCCTTATATCGATATACGGAGATAAATACATGGTATTTAATATCCACTACAATTTGAAATAATTTCACAACGCAACTAGATGGTGAGTAAGCTATATAGAGATTAGGGTGTTATTAGTTATCAATGTGCTATATTACTAGGAAATTTTCATAATGAGGCCTCTTCGGATGGCGTTATTGACGCGGGTGTTGGATTTTCGAATTTAAAAGTATCCCTAGCTCCTCGTACGTCATGTTCATGAACCTCTTTAATTATGATAGCCCGAACGATAGTACGATATAACAACTATAAGATTATATTCAATGTTATTAATTAAAGTACTTGGTACTTATACGACCCATATTTACTTGGGTTGCTTTCGGATTTTTCCGTGATACATTTTTTGCCATTTACCTGATTATTTTTCATCCACTTCACTTCTTAAGGTTGAGATTCATAGCCTCGCTTTTAAATATTTTAATGCTTTCTATAAAACCCGCGAGGGGGATACATGCTTGTTTACAAACTCTTTTACATACTCGTTTATTTATAACAATGTGATTACTTTTCAAAGACTTAGTGAGTTCATAGCCCCCTTTTTACTACGTGATTGTTTTACAAAATCTACGGGGTGAATTACATTACTTGTTTTACTATTGGACACAAGGTGTTTTCTAGTGTTGTCAAAGTGTTTTATAACTGTATGCTATACAGGTTACTGCCTGAATATTTATTGCCTAAGTTACCAACTATTGACAATTAAGTCCCTACTTATCATGAACCGTCAATTGCTATATTGTAGTGAGCTGCGAGGTGTTGTGGATAGATCTATCGGGCACTGACACTACACCACCTGGAATTTCTGGTAGCAAGTTGGACCATGGGCATTTAACTTGAGAATAACTTTAGGATTGTTGCAGCATCCTATACATTTGGGGCACAAATTGTTTAAGGTTTCGGGGTCATGAGCTTAGTGCAATAATACAAAGTGCCTTTGGAACATGATGAATTGTGTTTTCTGCTGTCTACCTTACCTATTTTTGGGACTAGTGGAATTACAGTACATAGTCTGCTAATTACTTGTTGTGGACTTCGGAATAGTACTTAGTCACAATTACTTCGATCTTGTGGTCCACTACTAAACATTACTAGATTTATTAAATCACTACTTGGATTTCGGAAATAACACTTTTAAATGTTGTTAACGTACTTTTTTCTGAAATATTTCTCTTAATTATTTCTATACCCTTTTTTTAATTAACCTATTGAATTCACCAACATTATTGTTGACGTTTTAGCATGTATTTTCAGGTTTTACTATTTTTGCTAGTGGAGCATTGGGAGCATTCGAGTCGCGCGGATATATTTTTGAACGCTTAATAACTTGAGTACCACTAAATAAACATTTTTTACAATGTTTTCTAATACATTCGATGGTGGAGACCTTTGTAAACTCTGATTTTAATATAACGAATGTGAAATTTATCTTAAAACGTCTCTTTTGAGGTTGTTTTCCGTGACTTATGTTTTGTGCCCTGAAGTAGCACCCCGATGTTACCATTCCGCTGCGTTGTCATGATTTTTGAGGGTGTTACAATTCTAGCCAACGGCGTTGTATCACATCGTTCAACTCTTCTGATTACAAGGATATGCTGGAGATTTTATGATCTAGTGAACACAGTACATTTTGGTGCCATAAGATACATAGTTGTCTCACCTATTTTAAGAGCGTAACGTTCTGCTTCCTATTTCGAGATAATGAGTGGTATTGTTTTCGTTCAAATTAGGCTTAAGTTGTCGGGATGCATATGCAATAACCTTCTCTCTTTGCATTAACACCGCTCCCAGACCTTGATGGGATGCATCACAGTAAACAACAAAATCGTCATTTCCTTCTGGTAATGCTAAGATTTGAGCTTCACATAGCTTCTATTTTAGCAGTTGGAAAGGTGTCTCTTGGTCTTCGCCCCATATATACTTCTTGTTTTCTGGTTAATTCAGTCAAGACTTTGCAATCTTTGAGAAAATCTTTGATAGTCTCGATAATAACCGGTGAGTCATAAGAATGACGTATACTGTGGGTGTTAGTAGGAGATGCCTAATCTCTTAACCTGCTAAATCTTGGCGGGGTCAACATGAAAGTCCTTGACTATCATTTATGTGTCAAGAAATTGCAATAGATACGAATCCCAGAAAATCACACCTTTGAGAACTTGGCATACAACTTCCTCGCTTTCTTTGTTATTCTTAGGGATTATTCTCTGCATGATTGTGTGCTCTTCTTGTTACGAGAGTAATTGGAATATCATCGATGAACACTATTCATAAATTTATCCAAGTATGGTTTTACAACCACGATTCATGAGATCCATGAACCTACAGCAGGCGCGTTTAGTTTAGTTAATACCAAATGGCATTTACTTGAAAATTCATAGTGTCAGTATCTGGTTCTGAAGCCTCTTAGGAATATCTTATCCATGACTCTAGTTGATGATAGCCTGTTCTTAAGTCATTTTCGAGTAGACACTACGAACCTTGAAGTTGGCAAAATAAGTTCATCAATCATGGGTTACTGGGTAACGATTCTTACGGTAAGTTTATTCAACTCCCGGTAATCGATACACATTCTGAAAGATCCGTCTTTCTTTTTGACAAACAAGACAGAAGCTCCCCAAGGTGAGGTACTTGGTCGGATAAAACCTCGATCTGATAACTCTTGAAGTTGGTTAGATAGTTCCTGCATTTCTGAATGAGCTAATCTATAGGGTGCTAGGGCTACAAGTGATGTTCATGGAATTAAATCGATTTGGAATTCCACTTAGCGAAAGGGAGGAAGGCCAGGTAGATCTTCAGGAAAAACTTTTGGGAATTCTCTAACTATTGGGATATCTTCTAGTCTTTTCTCATCTGACTTCTTTTCCATTTACTTGGGCTTACGAAAAACTTTGGGACAAACCTCGGGATATATATCTTTTTCTGTTTTTTATACAGGATTTGGGATTAGTCGGGTTTTACTTTGGTCACCTCGAATGATCAAAGTTTCACCGTTGATTGGGATGTAGACGACTTTCTCGTCATAGAGAATTTTAGCATGATAATTGGTAACCATCCATTACCAATGACGGACGTCGAATCTACCGAGTTGATCGACATAAGATCAATTTCGAAAGGTGGTTTAACAAAGTCAGGGTTTGACCTGAAATACACAGTGTTTGTTGCTTACTAGTTTCCGTCGCCATTTCAATTATTGTAAAGGTTATCTTTTGTAATGGGTGGATATATTTAGCTTAGATGGCAAGAATATTGATACGATGATTTTATCGGCTCAGAATCCAATAATACTCTAGCTTGATGTTGGTTTAGAAGGAACATACCTGTGACTACGTTTTGGGTCTTTGGGTGAGCATTCCTTCCCTTAGCATGTAGGCTCTCACTGGGGGCTTATTGTTGGTGGTCTTGCTGGTACTATTTTGCATAATGCCTTTCTCTCCACCAGGGCAATGACAAGTAAGGTTCACTGGTTGCAGGATTACTTCCAGTGGCTGGCCATTTGTTTCGGGCAAGTTCTGGTAAGATGCACCACTTGTTACAAAGTATTACCACTTAATAGTGAAAGGTTCTGTATGATGGCAGAGTGATTTTTCTTACACAAAGGACAGTTTCCAGTATACCCATTTTTTTCAGTTGGAGTGACAGCATAAGACCTGAAGGTTTCCTGTCTTTGATTCTGCTGTTTGGTTGGGGTGGATTATTTGTAGCGTTGTTGGTGTTGGTGATACGGTAGTTGTTGTATTGTTAAATGTTCTTTATGGTCGTTCAAACTTTCGTTTGAAATCATTTGCTACTTGAACCGGGAGTGTGCTTTTTTACCTGATTCCATTAGCCTCTGGGCGATGTTAATGGCTTCCTCTAGCGTTTGAGGTTTATAGAGGCATTTGGTACATTCCCTTCAATACTTTCGAGGCAATCCCTCGATGAAAACTTCCACATTTTCTCAGATTGATAATTAGCACACCATAGTAGGACATAAGGTTGCCAATTCCTAGAATCTTCTCACATATGTCTTGAGATCATTCCCCTTCACAGTCAAATGGTAAAATTCATCTTCCATCTTTTGGACCTCAGTTCGGGGACAATACTTCTTTATCAAAAGCTTCTTGAATTCAACCTAGGTAATCTTGTAAGCTTCTTCTATCCTAATAGGTTGGGAAAAAGAATTCCACCAGTGATAGAGCTTCTTCAGGTTAAAGTCTCCTTAGTAAGCAAAACTTACCTTGCATGTCTTCAGGTTACCTGTTAGTTGCTACAGGAAAAACACTGATTAGTTAGTTCTCTCAAACCAGCGGATAAGTCCGACAGCTCCTTCTGAACCTTTGAAGTTGATAGGTTGGCAGCTCATGAACTCTTTGTAGCTGCACTTTCTTGCTACAAGCCTAGTTTAGTCAAAATTAGGTTAGCAACTTAATAATATTTTTCATCTTTAGAGTTTGTAGCAACTCTTAGTTTTTCTTTCAATCATCAATGAAGTTCTTAATTTTATGCATCTTGATCCTACACTTAATTGTTAAGGATTCGTATGAATGATCATGGAACCTACAATAACAAACAGTACTAACTGGTTAGTACTGCTAGAGTAAAAGTTAGCACTGCTAGTACTAACTTAACACTGGTGAAGAAGATTAATACTGCAGACAAAGTTTGAAGATTGCATGAAGAAAAAGACGTGTGAAGAGTTATAAAGACGTGTTAAGAGATATGTATCAGTGTATATCTTATATAATTAGAAGATATGTTGATATCTTATAGAAGTTTAGAAGATTTGTAGTTATCTTGTAAAGGACTCCTTGGTGTATAAAAGGAGATCCTAGGTTATGGTTTTATATATCAGTTTCTCATAGTTCACATAGCTTCAAGGTTGCAAACCCTAACACTATCAAAGAGTGTTCGTATTAATATATTAGAGCTTATTGTTTTGGTTATATTTTCTTTTTGTCAAACATACATTACTATTCCATTGGTTATACTTCTTAGTGATATAAACTAGATTCCGCATAGTTTATATCATTCACTCAAAGTTTCATTCTTAGTACTTTTGGATTTATCCAAGGATACTAAACCTTACATCAAGCTAAGGAGTTAAAGATCTATTTATTGGGATCAACAGTTCAGCTTCCAGATTTTCAACATCTTGTTGTATGATCACCCGGCCATTTCCAAGACCTTCTATTTTGTCTTCTATGTGCTCAATGTGGTCGAGAGAGAGAGTTCATCTAGGTGATTCAAAATTTCCTCAATTTGCTCCTCGTGACGTTCCAGACTTGTCTTACGAGAGCTATCTCCTATCTCAAATGCTTGAGGTATGGCAGAAGTAGAGGAGGATGATCGGTCACGACCTCGCTTCTTAAGTGGCAATAATTCCTCAGGAAGAAAGAATTCTTGAGGATTAAACATTGGAGATAGCATTAAAGATGGAGGCACAATAGTTGGCGGTGGAATAGGTGATTCTTTAGCATAGTATGCTTGCATGACCTTCATATAGGGGTCATCATGAAAAAGTGAAAGAGTTGGTGAAGCTTTTGGAACTAAACCAAATGAGTTATTTGAGGAGCTAGAATAAGTATTTCCTGGTGAAGCTGGAACATAGTTCGGGGAAGCCGAGATATAGTCAGGAAAGTTAGAGGAAAACGCATCCTCAATATCGAAAGTAGGGTAATTGGGAGAAGATATCACTCTGTTAACAACCCAGCGGTAAATAACATAAGTTATTTATATAATAGTATAATAGTTATGTACTTTACATACTATTCGGGAGATGTAGTGACACGAAGGACTTTCTTGGATGGAAAAAGAAAAGTAGTTATAGTTAAGGTTTTAACCTTGTTCTCTATAACCGTGGCTCTGATACCAATCTATAACACCCCCATTTTGACATATATAGCCGCGAAAGTTAATCTGGGGTATTATTTCATAGTACAACAGTAATAATCATAGAAAACGACTCGTAAAGAGATGTTTTTGTAAAATTTAATTATCATTCATTTATTCATCAGAGTTTTACAAGAAGAGAGATCCCAAAATCTAGAAACATAAAGTTTGAATGATAACAGTTTAGCCATCTTCAAGTCCGTGCCACTCCGTGCCATAAGATGCTCAGTTATCTTAGATAAACATGCTAAAAAAAGTCAACACAAAGGTTGAGTGAAATTCATAAGTTTATGTTAAACAGTTTGAATACAAGTTCAATAGTGGGTTACGTTGTTATACACCCATAAGTGTAATAATTGCAATGAGTAATTATTATAGAAAACAGTATTATTGCCCTAACCTCATGACACCGAGACCTTGAGATAATCAATAATCACAAGAAGTTACCCTAAAAGGTGCCTTTGCTAAACACCCGCATAGTGATTCAAATGAAGTGCGTTTGGTTACCAGAAAGTATAGGTACACCAACGGGGGAGTTCAGTCCGAAATAGATCTATTCACAGCATTCGCGCTTACTCCAAAATGTAATTAACGGTTCATGATAGTGGGGTCTTAATGGCAAAAGTAAGGACTTAGGCAATAATGCATCAGAATAGCATACAGTTGGAAAAATACTTGTATTCATGATTTATAGCATGTATCCCCCTCACGGGTTTATGAAATATTTCAAAGATTTAAAATGCGAGGCTATGAACTCACCTTAACATGGTAAATCTGATTGATGGCAAAAGTATATCAAGTGAAAGTAACGACATCGTCACGCAACCCGGGGTAATATGTCAAGTCTTAGTGTGATGGTTTATGTTTCAAAACTTCAAAAAGTTTAACGTATTACTTTAATTTATTAATTTATGGAAATATTGTATCACTGTTCGGGCTATCATAATCCAGAGGCCATGTAGCATCATTTGAGGAGTCAGAGCACTTTAAATCGTAAACCCAGCAAACTCGTCAAAACAAATACCCAAATGGAACCCCTCATATTAAATTCCCCAGTAACGTGATACGATAAGATTTTAAGTTTCTTTAAAAGCTAGTCGATGATAAATTACGTTAAATATATAACGTAATTGTTTTATAATGCGTCGATCGTTGATTAATAACGATAAAAATAAGATGTTCTAACGTAACAAAAGTTTAAGAAAAAGGATTGTTAGCTAGAAAATAAAAAAGGTCCATTTTTAGGGTTTTAACAAAAATGCATGGGTTTTGAGGATTTCAAGGATTGAACAAGAGTTCATATAGGATCTTAAGAGTCTTATGAATATTCTAAAACAGATTATGAGTTTATTGAACAAGATTTTGAACTTACTTAAGCTTATATGGGTCGTATGAGCTTAGTTTAGATTCGTACGCCTAGAAAACTACTTCAAGGGCATCTTTTTCTTGATTCTTGGCTTCAATTCTGATCTTAAGGCTTCTCTTGATCCTCCTTGGTCTGATTTAGAACTCCATTTATGTTTGTGATGAAGATTTGAGGTGTGTTTGAAAAGTATGTGTATGTATGCGTATATATAGTACTCGAACACCCTTGGTGGCCAAGTTTTTTTTGGTGTGGTGGCCAAGGGTTGTAGGGGAATGACTAGGAAGCTAGGTGAGAGTATGGAGAGCTATAGTGTAGCCTTTTGCAAGGTGAAAGGGTTTGTGGGTGGTTCGATTTGCTAAACGGTGTAAAAGGGGGTGTTTGCTTGGTAACCAAATATTGTAGCAAAACAGGAGGCAAAGAGTGGGTAAGGTCTTTGGTGGCGATGTAGTAGTGAGATCAGGTGGTGCTTGATGCAAGCCTGTTTAAAAAATAGTCAAAACTTTAAGGGGTGAAATAAAGGGGTGTCGGGTTTGGTTTTGATTTTGGTTTAGGATTTTTGGTTTAAAATTCGAGTTAGGGTTAGGGTTTAGGATAGATTAGGGTTTAGGATTAAGGTTTAGTGTTAGGATTAGGGTTTAGGTTTAAGGTTTAGGTTTTAAAATGAAATTAGGGTTTTAAAACTAGTTTAGGGTTTCGGGTTAGGGTTTTAGGTTTTAGGACGTGGATTAGGGTTTAAGATTAGGGTAATTAGGGTTTAAATGTTGTGCATTAGGAGCTTGTAAGTTGTGTTTAAGTGGTGGTAAGAAACTAGAAGAAAAATGGTGGTAAAATGAGCTTATTTAAATTCATGCTTTATTGATTTGTACATTGAGCTTAAATGTGTTGTACTATGGTTTTGGAGGGAAGCATGATTCAAATATTATGCTATGATACTTGTACACATGCCTTGAATACTTGTACATTCATTTTATATGTATACATTACATATAATTAGGGTTTTGATATAAATGTTAACGGATAAAGTATGTTTTGATATGACGTTGTAAATGGTATGTTAAATGGATAATGTACTTGGTAAAATGATATTAAGATATAGACTTGACATATTAGGATGTTTACATGATATAAACGTAGATATAGATGGCATTGGTAGAGGTTGCGTGTGCTCGTTTACTTTAGTTATGTAAACTACTTTACATAATAGAATAAAGTGAAAGATTTCCCTGTAAAAATGTGGTATATATAATAGATGGAAATTACAGTGCATATAATTTAATAGATGGATAATTACAGTGATGAAAATTACGGGTTGTTATATCATAAGATTTTAAGTAATAGTTGATTATTGAAACACATTCAAAAGTCAAAAGCATGTATTATTGCACTAAGCTCATGACACCGAAACCTTAACGTCTGACGCAAATCCCAATTTGAGATTTGTGCCCCGAGACTGGATGTTCTGCCAAACCCCTGAGTATTTCCTCAAATGTTAAATGCGTTCGTTTGACATGGTATTAGTTGTTGCATACCCAGACGGGGATTGTCAGTCCTAATAGATCTATTCACAGTATTCACGTTCACTTCACAAAAGTAATTAATCGGTTCATGATATAGGGGACTTAAAGGCAGAAGTGGTACTTAACCAATAATAATATCAGGAAAAGTATTCATTTAAAGTACTTGCGTCCATAAGTAAAAAGTAAAGTATATTAGCATGTATCTCCTCCCAAGAAGTTTATAAAACAGTTAAACAAGTAAAAGTGGGGCTATGAACTCGCCTTAAGCAATAAGATGAAAGATAACGAGAAATAAGCGTCGAGAGTCGGGAAAAGTCCTAGATGCAACCTAAAATTAATGTCGTGACTTAGGATTTATAAATATTACACGAATAAATATAAATAAGTTTTTATATAGATTTAGAATTCTACTTAAAGTTTTTAATTTTTATAAACACATTTGGGCACAAAAATGTCCAAGTTAATATTTATAAGCCCAAAACATATGGGCTGATAAGGATTTTCAGTTTTAGCCCACTTCAATAGCCCATAACTCCTAAACCGTAAATGATATCGATTCGGTTCTTATGTCTATGAAATGGTAAATGAGTCTATTTTCTGATATGTGGGTTTGACCACATCGGGTTTTTTTTAAATGGGGTTAAATGGCAATTTTACTAACAAGTATCAAAGCTGGTAAATTCCTGATTACTACAGTCTCGGGAAAATGACCGTATCTCCTAAACCGTAAGTCCGTTAGGGCTGGTTCAAACGTCGAATATTAAGTTAAAAAGTCCTCTACAAGTTTTCTCTTTACACCAGTGGTGACTTCTATACGAATTTTTAGAGTTATAATCCAATGAATTCTGGTGAGTAGTTTTTGACCACTTTTTCGCCGTTTATTTTCTAATTAATTCATCGGGTATCGTCACGACGAGTGCCACCTGGAGAATCGAAGCTAAAACATAGCTCTACATCACTATATTTTTCTCCAATCCTCAACGTCCATGAATTTTTATAAATTACATCAACTAACCTACTGATCAAATCTGTCCAAATCAATGCATTACAAATCATGTTTTTATCAAGTTTCTTGTCCAAATTATTTAAGTACAATGCATAATCTTTACTAATAAATGTATAGAATGTATAAAATACATAAAATTTTAGAAAATTACATAAAATAATATAAAGAAAATTACAAATAAATTAGAGAATACAATAGTTCTTACAAAGAAGGAAAAATGAAGATGATAACAACAAAACCAACCCAAGGTTTCTAGTAGCTTTTATTCAACCCAACCAATTTATCCTTGCATGAACTCTTTTAAACCAAGATGATCATATATTAACCCAGGAGAATAGAGTGATATGCTTCTTTGATGATGTCTTGAAGATATCTATCTATTATATTAAAAGATATAATCCCTTAATTTAATGAGGATGTGTCCATTAAAAGTTTACTCCCTCCGTCCCTAAATAAGTGTCCACTATTGACTTTTGAAGTCAAACTTTCGCAACTTTAACTTTAATTATTTCTTTTTGTGTTATATAATACTTGATGCAAAATATATGAATTGATTGGGTTTTAAATATATTTTCATTGATATAGTTTTCATTAAGTATTATATAACATAAACAAAATAATTTAAGGTCAAAGTTGATAGAAAAAGACTCTAAAAGTCAATAGGGGACATTTATTTAGGGACCTAGGGAGTATAAGCTTGTGGTTCGACATTCATTCTGCATTCATTCTTCATCAGTTATACGATATCCTCTAAGAATACCAAACACCTATGTCATTACAGACTTAATAGCTTTTGCACTTACATCCCTTTAACCATTTACATCCAATTCATTCTTCATCTCTTTAACCATTTACATCCAATTCATTCTTCAAGTTATATAAGATAAAGTAACAGAAATCATCTCTGAAGGTAATCTAATCGATCCTTATTATAACAGATTCAGATTCAGTTTTACATATCTAATATGAAAAAATCAATTTATGTTATAGGCTGCAAAAGTTAGGTATATAACAGTAGTAGCAGATTTGGATATTTGTGCTGCTACAAATTTGAGGGATCCATCATAGGAATTGATGATAAGCATAGCCAGAGGAAATTAAGATTATTTACACTTTCTTTCAATGGAATTTATTGATTAGCGGGTGTTTGTATATGCTTTCTCTAAGTCATTTTGTGGTTTTATTGTTTTTTAAGCATATGAAGATAAAGACTATAACATAATTCTCTTGGTCTAAACTTTATAGGGTATAATCTGCGACACGAGGAATTACCATAGGAATTGATGATAGGCGTCCCCAAAGGAAGGTGAGATCATTTACATTCTTTTGATGGAAACCAGATTCTTTAAGCTGATCTAAAGTAGCTGTAATAACTGATAAGCACAAGATATTGTTTTATGTAATAAGTTGGATGCTTTCTGATATTAGTGTTATGTGCAGGCTTGATTCGGAATTCGGGTGCGCTGAGAAAGCACAATTAGCCAGTATATTCGTACTTGAGGTGATTTTATACTCATTTTAATTAATGTTTTAATATTTCCTATAACTTATAGTGATTACTTATTATGTGAAAATAGTATATTTGAGTTACTTTTTGAATTGGTCTTGGGATCCATTTATATTTGGTTTTGCAATCTCATAGCGAAATGTAATACGTTAGAGTTTCACCAATAGTGATTGTGACGTGGTGTTGCTTTTGATGTGCTAAGAGAGTGCTTGGATTAGCTTATTATATGGCCTTAGGACTGTGATATTTAGGATGCCAAATGGATATGGTACTGTTAGGTTGTCACATTTACTTTGGCAGTCTGGAAGTGTATTGTTGATGATAGCAATTGTTGAGAGTGGAATGAGGGATACAAACAAACACACGACAAGGATCGGGAAGACCAGATGATGCATACAGAAACATGACATCATAAAACATAACTTGATTGGGAGAAGAACTCAGGAAGACCATCGATGCAACTGTTTACATTGAGTGCAGGCATTAACGAGATGGAAGAAGCCTTGAGGGAAACATCACAAAGATCTCTTCATCAATTTGATGCATAAGGTACATAAAGGAGAGCTTATGGCTGATTGTTACTGGACCAAGCAGATCATCCTGAGGGAAATATGGACGAGATTGTCAAAATTGCTCAAATATGAATATGGGACAACCACATACACAAGACAACTAGGTCAGGGGTAAGTTGTTTTCTTTCATATGGATATGTACGACGTGTTTATGTTGTGCATTATATGACTTAATGTGCTTATATAAGCTTTAGATTATGTACATCAGCCTTAATTCTATTTTTTTAGAGGTCACCGTTGTACCTGGATGGCGTTTAGGTCGGCCTTAATTCCAGTGAAGATACATTTACTATTGGAGTAACTTGACATTTAGGTATAATATTTCATTGCCACTGGATTGTTCTTGCTACCATTATGTTCAAAAAGAGAGTATGGTACTATGTTTCGCGCTAGAGGTGCAACAAAAAGGTCATTTGGAAAAAATGTGACCTTTAATATTATTTTTCTAAAATGTTATATTCTTGCAACACTGTAGTGTATGTAATTATATTCAACACAATAATTGTTTAATAAAAACCACTTAAGCCGTTGTGGGTTTGCAAGCCAACCCTTTTTATTGTAGTAATTTTATAATGTAATCTATGAGCTTTTCAAGATTTGTTCAAGTTTTGAGATATAAGCATTTTAAGAATGTACTCATGTCACAATGCAGGAAGTGATCAATGATGATGATGAATTGCTTAAAGGTCTTAAGGCGGAATGGGGGACTGGCATCTATGATGCAGTGGTTACTGCATTCATGGAGATGAACGAATATAACCCTAGTGGAAGATATGTGGTTAATGCGCTTTGGAAGTTTAAAGATAATCGAAAAGCTACCTTGAATGAAGCTATTAGTGGCTACAAAAAATTTGAAGAAGCTAAAGCGCTAAATATGATGAGGTTTGTATGTTGCCGTTTCTCATTATATTATTTGTCCAAATACTTTTAAGCTTATTATAATTTTGTGATTATACACATTTCCCAGTAGACCTACATGCAACATAATCTTTAGTAATTCACACTGTATGTAGCGTACATTGCGATATTGATCTCGTTCTTATGTTTGGGTTGCATTGGGATTGTACTTTATCTCGAACGGGTCACATAATATAATTACCTAAATGGATTTACATCGAACGGGTTAAAAATGAGCGAGTATTCTGTTTTAAATTTGTACCTCCTGAATGTTATTCAAAATTTTAGAGTATTCTTGCAATTAAATTGTTTTGCAATTAAATTTTAAAGTTTGCTAAGAATTTATGAACAAAACCTCCTGTAATTCCAACAAAAAAAAAGTTGAAAATATCATAAATGGTTTGGGACCTATCTTATAACTCTGATTCTCTTTTAAACTAATGAGATGAAATTTGTTAATAAACGTATTTTTTGCGTTTACTGGGACTCGTGTGCTTGTATTATGAAGTAGCACCCCAATCGTTGTATTCCGCTGCGTATCGCATTTTTGGGGGTGTTACAATATTAGGACCTCTGCAGACTATAGTGTAAGGCTTTAACCAGTAATCTACTCGGCATTCTCGCCCATTGCCTTATGGCCTGCTTCAAATTCTTTTTTATTAAATAATAATATCATCAACATACGAGTTAAGTGCTCTTTCGGGCATTGAGAGCGAAAAGGTATTTTGCTTCTTCTGAAGGCTTTTGTGCACCCCTTGAGGTTCATAATGTGGAAAAACAGGTTCATATAATTTCAATAGGAAGATATTGTATTCACTTTAAAATCATTAAACCAAGTTTTAAAAAGCTTGGTTTGAAATTTAACAGGCTTGAGGCTGTTATACATAAGTGTACTAACTTATAAACAAGTATGCACCAGAAGTATGTGACAAGCAGGAACATGTTTACCTTTTTATATATTTACTCTTATCTTCATGGCTCCATTTATAAACAACTGAATTACATATTAGGACAAAATATTATGGCTTTCTATTGTATAGCATGGTGGTGTAGAAGAATATCTGAGTTTGTATGGTTGACACTATGCACCTATAAACTTATGCTTATGTTTTCATTGTAGCCTTTGCACGAAAAATATAGCGAGGTTGTGTTGAGCCAAATTGACACAAACGTATCATGTTACTCTCAGTTTGACCCCTTCGTTGGAATTTATTTCTTTTGAGCAGGTATATCTTGATGTATGGACATATGGCGCGGATGGAGTAGCTATATTTACACTTTGATATCACTACATTGGCATAATTACACCTCCTCAACTCCATAAACCATATGCAGTCAAAGATTACATACAACCCGTGTGCATTGCACGGGTCTGCAGGCCTCGTTTAACTAAAGATTATTAACTAGAATCAAAACCTTCAATACTTGAATATATTTCTTGCATGATTAAAAATGAATTGGTGTTTGGTTATGGTGAGGGAGGGGCGGCACACAAGAGCAAGAGAGAGCATGAGAGAACTTTTCTTGTGATATATGAAACTATGAGAGCATGTTGATGGTTTTGATGGAAGAGCATGCAATTTGTTTCATACAAGTGTCTCATTAAAACTAGAATACTTGACACATATAGTGAGGGCACATGGACATGTGTCCATGTTTTGGTTTAGCTGAAAATAATAGGTAACTAGGGGTATTATGGGTTAATTTTGTGTTAAAGTTAGTATAAGTGGGTATATTTAGGGCAAATGGGTAAAAGGTATAATACTGTAAAAGTTTAGACGTAACCACGAAGAGTAAACGTAAATGTTAAAAATAAAATTATAACATATAGGATACATATGTAAAATAATACAAATATGTAGAGCTTGTAGACTAATATTTAGTCTGAAGTTGGGTTCGCGTTTAATATACATTTTACTTCGAACGCGAGATAACCTATCCGGTTAACCGAAAAAGTAAATTTTATGTAAAACTAAAATAAATAGCGAAAGTATAAGATTAAATAATGACCCAAAAATTACGAATTACCTCTCTGTAAGCTTGCTCGCACATATTATCACAAGTAGGGGTGTCAAATGGGTTGACCCGACCCGACCCGAACCCGAACGAACCCGATAAGGCCTTATAGGGTCGGGCTGATTCGGTTCAAACATAGCTTATCGGGTTTATCGGGTCAACCCGATTAACCCGATAGCCTAATAGGGTTGGGTTAGGGTCTTAACTAGTTTGTTATCGGGTTATCGGGTTGATCCGATAAACTATAAAGACCCTTAAAAAATTATATATTTTTGAATTAAATCTCATTTTCATGGTTAATTAGTCATAATTTTAAATTAGTAAGCTTGCCACACGATAATGTCCATCTTCTAATTTTGTTATGGGCCTTGCAAGTTTCCATAAGTATCTTAATTTTCTCATTTTTCATATTTTGCTTCTAATCTGCTATACGATGCAAGTAACTAAATGCTTACTGTCTAAATTCCAATGCCTATCTATTTGTGTACTTTCTTTATCCGTGATGTGACAAAGAAAATACTCTATACCAGTGCTCTGATAGTTCAATATTCTAGTTAGATAGTAATTTAATTTTGAGTGTTATTTTAGTATAGGAACTAAATTTTGGAATTAGATTAACATGTAACCCGATAACCCGATAGACCCAACCCGATAACTCACAACCTGATAGACCCAACAGATCCAAAATCTTGTAGGGTCGGGTTAAAGGTTACTTTTTATTTTTTCAAAACCCGATAGACCTGACCCGATAAGCCTCTAACCCGACCCGATAACCCGTTTGACACCCCTTCACAACACATATTGTCGTTGCCACCATCATTCCTCTCTTCATAATATTAATATCTTCGCCAGGTGGTTCATCTCCTTGTTCTCCTATATTCATTGAAACTTAAGGTTATGTTTAGGCATAATATATGTATGCATTAAGATGTTAATGTGTATATGTTGTTAACTTAAGCCTTCATGTATGTGTTAATTTAAGGCTTAGTTATGAGCTTGATATATGTACGTGTATTTGATAAAAAGGTTAGTTTTATCCCGATGAGCCTTAATTGTTCATTCGAATAACTATAGCCTTGGTATATATCTACATGTTGGTCCCTTTGAATGCGATATAAGGTTTATCTAATTAAACTAAGCACATTCCATGGCAACAAAGCGAGTTTTAAACAGATAAATATATGAACAATATAAAGAACTTTAAAACACACAAAAGTAACTTTTCAACGTATATGTTCTTATTAAAATTAAATAAAGAATCTATGACACATATTGCTTGCGAAATAGAAAGGTGGTTGAATGAGAGTTAGGGTGTTATCTCCTTCTAACTTAAACTCTAACCAAAGTTAAGACTATAAGAAAACAAACTATTCGACTAGAACTGAAGCTTCAGCTTCAGCAGTTTCTATTCAGTTTGTTTGAGAGATAAATGCTCTTCAATGTGTTTCACATCAATTGGAAGAGATATCATTTACTCTCAATATCTCTTTCTTTTTATAGGCAAATGAATTAGGGTTTACAAGTTAACCTAGTACGCGTGTCATGCATCCAATGTGTGGTTGAGATACCATTTAATGCAGACGTGCTCTAAGGTACTAAGTATAGTCCTTTAGGGAAAGTTGTTGTACTTCTAAACCAACTTTAAAAGTAGTCTTTACCAAGGAGATTGCTTTATTCCTTTTGACATAAAGCAATCTTTTTCTCGTCTTGTAAACCTGCTAGAAGTGAAACGTTTTGTTTCAATTTTCTGTTAAGGAGATAGACATCGTTCAGCTTGGAATTGTCAACCAAGCTGAACTGAAGCTCTTGCTAAGGTCTTGTATTTAGTTTATGTACCGCCACATAAACTAAAGTGAAGATGTTAACCATAAGAATTCAGTCATATAATAACGATCAGGAGGTCGGGGAGGATTAAATAGAAAGTATGCCATATTAGATTAAATAGAGAGAAAAGGGGAAAGGTGTATGTGTGATAGGAGGAGAGAAACACACATACACACACCTACAAGAGATGATACAAATGAATCCTCACCCCTCCATGAAAGTATGGAGGGGGTATATATAGTCCTATGTGTCGTCTAACTAAGCTAACATAACGTTACTAGTTCTTATTCGACACGACTATATTAAACTAATGTAATTTCGTATAAGTCAACATATTTTAAGGCTAATAATCTTCCCCCAATATGTAGACACACATAATTACTTACAGTGTTCCTAACAAGTACAATTAAAACAAAATAAAGTCTTCCAAAGCTAAAGATGTCTTCTAAGTTCTATTGGTCTTGAAACTTGTACATCAGCTTGGATCTTTTGTGTCTTTACTTGTTCTGGAACCATTGTAGTATGCATGAGTTGGATTAACTTCCTCCAATCCATGCAACATGTCTTGAAAAGCTTTCTTCGTAGACTCCTTTTTGGCGAAGTTTCTGAATCAGCTTCTCCCCTAAACCAACATCCCTATCTTGAGCAGATTCTGAAACTTTGATGTAGCTTCGACCAACTTCTATTTGTCATTAACGTGCATAGCGGAATTTTGTATAAGAAGAAGTAACACCACACCAAATACTACTGCTACTTGTCATTAGGTCTTATTGAATATTCGTTCGGGGGTACATGCGAGAAATCAACAACTATTCTTCTCACGTATGTAGAATACTTCACAAACCCTACTAAGTAAAGTATTATACACTACTTTCCCCTAGAAGTTGACCTAGTAACATCAAAGTACACAGTTCCTCCCATGATGGTTTTGAACCCTTGGAAGCATCATTGTTGTGTACGTCCATTTACTCGAGAAGTTCTTGTCTTAAAGCACAAATCTTAAAAAGTTTTGAACGTCGTTGAAGAACTTTGAAAAATTTGCATAGACTGTGAAGTACCATTGTCTTAGAATAGCACCATGATATCCCGTGAGAATTGCTGATTACATCTCAACCTTTAACCTCTCTAGCTAACTTACCAACCTCGTATTCTGTCGGCTATTACTGTGATCACATAGTGAAGTAAACCCGATATACCAAACTTGAAAATGAGGTAAAATCTCCCAAATTTGTTACTTAAGCTTACACTGATGTTGATTGAAGAACGGTGCAGAAGCAAGCCTCAAAGTACCCTATACCCGCCATCAAAAGTATAAGAAGTACAACACCTCTTGAAGTTATCCACATCGACATCTGCGTGTGACACTGAGTACTACAACGTAACTCCTTTAAGTGATAGTTAACCAGGTATTCAACCATCCACCCCAACTACTGGAAACTAGATAATTCAAGTCTCAATCATAAGTTGTATACGTTCAAGCAAGTCATCAATCGCTAGAGTGGGTTTAAAGAAAAAGGGTAGAAAGTAGAAGGAAGTCTTGATGATGAAATAAGTAGACGCCTTCGTGAAACCCACTTCAATATTAAATAAGGGATACCAATTCAACTTCGTGATCACTTGTCGTTTAAAATCCGAATTCTTAGCCGTTTGTCGTTTAATTGAATCTTTAATGATCGTTTTAGGATTAAGTGTTGTGTTTTGCTTTGGTGTTTATGTTAAACATATTTCGTAGGGGTTTTGGAAAATTTTGGCATGGTTTCTTTTCTCAAAATGTCATAAATCGCCATGCACATTCCCCTGTATACATAAATAGCCTAAATATGGAATAACATAAACCGCTAAAAAGAGTGACACATTTCTCCTTGCACATTTCTTCATGGGCAGTGACACATTTCTCCTTGCACATTTCTCCATGAAGGAGAAATTTGGGCAACATTTTGTTTCCTTGTGATGTAACAAATCGCTATGGAATGTGTAACATGTATTACATAAATCGCTATGCACATTTCTCTATGCAGTGTAAAATGCACATTTCTCTAACCTTCAAACGCATTTCTCTGATCTTCAAAAATTTGCATAAATCTCCATTCTTCAAACAAAAAACCCAGATTTTTCGATTCAAAAAATAATGTTTGATACTTGAATAAGTTTCTAATAAGCATGACAATGATGAAAGTACAAGTGGATGATCCAAAACAACAATAAACAAGCTCGAATGATCTAAAATGTATCAAAAACTTACGTTTTCAAAGGTAAGCAAAAAAACCATTTTAAGATCAAATAATTTATTGTTTTTTGGGCTTAAGATTACCACAAACTTATCACAAAAGAAGGTAGATAAGAAAGTAGCAAGCTTTTTGATGAAATAAGCTCAAACTAAGTTAGGTCGTGGCTTATTTTGCTTATTAATAAGCCACGAATCACCCAAATAAGCAAACCACAAACACGAATTCCCCCTAGGCTCTGATATCAATTGTTACCCATAAAAATTCAGCCATATAACAACGATTCAGAGGTTGGGAAAGATTAAATAGAAATTATGCCATATTAGATTGAATAGAGAGAAAAAGGGAAAGGTGTATGTGTGATGGGAGGAGAGAAACACATACACACCCCTACAAGAGATGATACAAATGAATCATCACCCCTCTATAGAAGTATGGAGGGGGTATATATAGTCCTATGTGTCGTCTAACTAAGCTAACCTAACGTTACTAGTTCTTATTCAACACGACTACATTAAACTAATGTAATTCCGTATAAGTCAATATATTTTAAGGCTAACAGAAGATGATCTTGACCTTCTAAGAACCCAAAGAACTGGAGCTGAAGCTTTTCTTCAGCGACTCAAACTGAACATCCTTCAGTTTGACTATACTTGGGGGATTTTATGTTTAAATCTACTGAGAGGCTGAGGGGCTCAAGAACTAAGCCCAACAATCTCCCCCTTTTTAAATATACAAATAGCCTAAGCTAAAATCAGTTGTAAGTGAGCAAAGCAACTTCTTCTTATATAATTGATATAGATTGAACAACATAACTGATATCCATTTCTATTAACTTTCATTACATTACAAATACAATAGATAAAGCTAATATAAAAGATTACAACATTTAATGTTCTTGCTGCTCAATGAACCTCTTCTTCATGCTGAACTCGTGACTTGTGTTTCTTGGTTGACCTAGAGTGGTCGTTTAAGTCATCAGTTCTTTTCCTTTTGTTGTTAGCTAAATGATTTAGCTTATTTAGAGGATCTTGTTCTTTGAGGGGTTTGTTGAAGTCAATATTTAGTTCTTTTTTAGTTTGATTAAGGCATTCCATTCTTGTCTTTATCAATCCATAAATGGTCTTCCATCCTTTTTCTTTCTTGTCAGGACAAGCTTGTACTACCTCTCTCTATTCAGCCAGATGTCAATGACCTTAAAATTTGAGATGACTTCATCAGTCCCATCTTCCCTATATACTTTCAGTGTGATAGGGTCTTTTTGGTAAGAACATCACAATTTGTGATCTTAGGGCTTTTTCTTCTTTTTAGCATCTTGTCAAAGTATTCATCATACAATAACTTCTTTTTGTGGTACTCTTCCACCACATCATTTCCCATAAGATCAATCAAATAGTTCTTCAGGTTTGCTTCCTTTGTAGCTAAATTTGTGTTCTTCTCCCCCTCAGTAGGTGAAGCATCAGATTTGCCTGCTAAAAAAACACCTTTGTCTTTAGCCTATTGGGATGATAGATTTATGAGGCTTGCAAACCTATTCAAGGTGACAGTGACCTTGTTTAATAGAATTGGAAGTGCATCCAAAGTGTTTAGATTTTTTTGAGCTAAAGATATTTGTTTTGGCAAAACAAGAAACTCTGCTGGAAGTTCTCATTAGACAGTCTTCAGTTTAGCAACCTGGGAAGTAAGACTAGAGATAGTGGAAGTGAAAGTCTCTAGTTTCTTTGGGATCTCTTTTAGGTCCCCATGTAGCTCAATTTCCATGTCTCGAACATGCTTCTTTAGCTCTTTAACGTCTCTAGATAATTCAATGATTTTTTAGGGGAGTTCTTTTAGTTCGGTTGGTAAGCAGCTAGAAAAGTCATGTGAGGATAAGAGTTTGGATATTTCAAGTTTCAAAATAGTTACCAGAAGTTCAGTAAGCTGGTTGATATCTGGATATTAGGGCCTAGCTTTAAGGGAAGCAACTTCTGCTTCAGCCTTTGCTTTTTGTTGCTCCAGTTCGTCCTTCTGAGATTGAAGTAAGTGAACCTGAGCCATCAACTCTTTAATTTGAACTAATTTAGGAGATAGAGGATATGGAATTGAAGTGTCTTCAGGTCCATCATGAGAGGTGGTATGAGTGTCTTCATATCTTTTAGTTTCCTCTTCTTCACTCTCATCTGAAACAATGATGGGCTTATCTTATGGGGAGTCAGGAGTCAAGAAAGCTGATATTGTGTCTTGCGTAAGACCTGATAGATCTTCCAGCTTTATTTTCTTTGTAATTTCATCAAATCTTGACTCCTCATTGGTACCTAAGTCAGTGTGGGCAGTTTTCAACCCATCTCTAGCAGATTTAATTTTATCTATAAGAACACTTGGATTAGTCCTTACAAATATGTGATCAATTGCATAGTTTTTGGTTCCTTCATCCATACCCTGTTATGAAGGTATAGAATCATTAGGAGCAGATTTTCTAAGATCAGATTCAACTGTGGAATTTGCTGAAGCATCACATCCTGATGCAGACTCAGAGTGAAAATAAAAGAAGCTGAATAAATAGGTTCAATAAGAATAAATGCAGACATACCACTACTGAGCTGAGGGTGGGCTCCTTTTTCACTGATGGCCCGTAAAGATGTTGGGCCACCAGCTGCTTGTTGTGCCTCTTTATGCATTTCATCAACCACTGGTTTGGAAGGTAAATGATGGCTTGGGATTTTTTCCTTGGCTGAACTGTATTGAGTTTCTTTATCTGATTGACCAGTTTTAGATTTGGATGCCTTAGTCTTGGACTCAGATGTATGTTTTGAAGATTGTTTTCTTCCGAGTCCACTTCTAGCTCCAGGCTTTTTGCCTTGGGGAACCTTCATCTCAGCTTTTGAGGAGGTTTTTGGAGCTTGAGATTCCACAAGCACATCTATATTGCAAATGTCCTTCATGTGGTCAGCGAAAGAAGGTCCTTTAGGTTGGTTTGCCTTCAGTGCCCAGTTATGAACACTAAAGACTTGAGTGGAATTGATAGTGAGATTCTCTTGATCATACTCAGGCATCATGTATTTCAAAAGGAGAGAGATAAATTTTAGGTAGGGAATAACTTTTTCCTTTGATTTCTTGTTCATCTTATGGATTATATCTTCCCAAATTAACCTAGCAAAATCTATTTCCACCCCAATGGCCAGACAATAAAGGATGATGGCATCTTTGTTGGAGATTTAATCATGGCCACCTGATTTGCCTCCTAAACACTAAATGATCTGAGCCATTAGTAGCCTCTACCTAGGAGGAAGAAAACTATTTTTAAAAATTCCTTTAGCCCCAATTTCTCCACTATATCCAATTGTTGCAAACCATGGTCTTACAACTGATAAGGAAGGAGGAGTGACATACCTACTTGAGTGAGGTAAGTAATGTGCTCTAAGAGCATTCCTAAAGGTAGTGATACCTATCTCTCCTCCTATTTTCCCTGTAGGAGTGGAAACCCATATCTTAGAGCCTTCTAGGGTTTTTGCAGTGTACCAAAACTCAGCTAAGTATTTGACATACTGGTTGGGTGCCCTAGTGAATGCCTCTTTTAGACAACATTTTGAGATGAAGTCTGAGACAATCTTGAAATATTTAGAGTTTGAGTGTCAAGGGTATAGTATGGGAACCTCATTGTTGGTGGAAAAAGTGATTTCATCAAATGTGAATTCAACCAATCTGCAGGTAAAAAAGGATTTAGGCTTTCAAGTCGTTCCTGAGTGTCAGGTTCTTCTTTTAGAGTTATGTTTGGTGATGAGGGGTTTTGTGATGATGGTTCTGCCATTTTGGTTATTTATGTTTTTGAAGGTTTGATTTGGTTTAAGGTTTTTGTGTGTGTGTTCTTGATGAGTTTGTGAAGAATGAGTTGTTGATTGGTTTGGTGAGATTTATCCGATTGATGAAGTTACAACTTTTTCTTTGACAAATTGTAACTATCATTTGAGGTTATAAAGTTATGGGGAATGTTTAGGGTTTGTTTTCAACATGTGTGCTAAACTTTGTATTTAATGAAAGTCAGCACAACATGCCTCTGACACCTAGAACAGTGAACAACCGTCTATTCAACTGTAAAGTAGGTGAGAGAAAGATGGTGAGGTCATTCTAACTTTTGGATATCCTCTTTTAATATATTTAAATAAAACAACTTCTTTAGGAAGGAAATTATTTTGATAAAATTATATTAATTTTGAAAATCACATTTACTTTTAAAAACTAACCTTGTGATTGATGTTTAAAGACTGAACTAGGTTCAGGTTTGATGTTATGTTATGCTGAACTGATTATTGTAATCTTCATCTACACCAGTGCTCTAGCGAAGGCAACAAAACCACAAATGCTCATGCAAATCTATGAATGAGACATATGTAATTGCTCAGTTACTTCACTCGAGAAAGATGAATAGTTAGATCAAAAAGTTTTGTAAACTGAACTGAAGAAAATAAAGCAGTTTTGTCCGGTTCTAGATGTGACCAATATCATTGCTCCAGCAAAGGCGACAAAACCATACATGCTCATGCAAATCCATGAACGAGACATGTGTGATTGCTTAGTTACTTTACTTAAGTAAGCTAAAGGTAACATATAAGAACTGAATTGACATTTTAACATATGCAAGGTTGTTTAGTTTTGCATGAAATTGCGGAACCTTTAGTTTTCTTTAGTCAATACTAAAGGTTCAGTTTTGAATCAATGTTCAGCATACCTAGTTCAATGATTAATCTTTTGAAAGTTGGCTCATCCAGAGGCTTGGTGAAGATATTAGCAAGTTGATATTGAGTGGGAATGAAATGTAATTCAATGTCCCTTTTGAGAATATGATCTCTGATAAAATGATATCTAATATCAATATGCTTTGTTCTTGAGTGCAAAACTATATTGTTTGAAATTGCAATAGGACTTGTGTTATCGCAAAATATACGTACCTTTTCATATATGATGTCGTAGTCAGTGAGTTGACTCTTCATCTATAGTATGTTGGCACAACATCCAGCAGCAGCTACATATTCAACTTCAGCTGAGGACATAGCTACATATTGCTGCTTTTTAGCACTCCAGCACACAAGTTTGCCTCCTAGCAACTGACAGACACTTGAAGTGCTTTTTATGTCCATGTTGCATCCATTATAGTCAGAGTCTGAGTATCCTTTTAGGTCAAAACCTGAACACTTTAGATACCAAAGACCAAGACTAGGAGTACCTTTTAGGTACCAGAATATTCTCTTAACAGCAATAAGGTGAGATTCCTTAGGATTTGCTTGATATCTTGCACAGAGACAAGTTGAGAATTGAATGTCAGGTCTGCTTGCAGTTAGGTACATTAGTGATCCAATCATACCTTTATACTAAGTCTCATTTACAGATTTGCCATTGAGATCAGTAATTTAACTTGTTAGGGGGTACCATTGGAGTTTTCACTGATGAACCATTTATGTCATATTTTTTTAGCAGATCCTTGACATATTTTTCTTGGTTGATTGAAATGCCTCTTTCAGATTGTTTAATCTGAAATCTAAGGAAATAGGTGAGGACACCCATCATGCTTATTTCGTATCTTTGAGTCATCAGTTTAGCAAACTGTTTGCATAATTTTATGCTGGTGGACCTAAAGATAATGTCATCAACATAGATTTGCACCAAAATCACATCAGATTGAGTTTTGTAGACAAATAGAGTGTTGTCTATCTTACCTCTTACAAACTTGTGTTCAATGAGATGGGTTGAGAGAGAGTTCCATACCATGCTCTTGGAGCTTGTTTAAGTCCATAAAGGGCTTTGTCTAATTTGCACACATGGTTGGGGAACTTATTGCTGGTTGTTTGACATAAACTTATTTTAGTTTACCATTGAGGAATGCACTTTTGATATATATTAGATAAACTATGAAATTCATGTAAGTGGCAAAGGCAAGAAAGATCCTAATTGCTTCAAGTCTTGCAACAGGAGTGATGACATCAAATAACGTTACATTTATACCATCATTTATCCCGAATAAATTACTCACTTTTATATAATTATTGCAAGAATCGTTACTTAATTGCTTAAAGTTGTAAATTGCAATAATTACGGAGTGATTTGTGAAGACATGCTAAAAGGCGCACTTTTTGGAGCTTAAACGATGATATTTGAAGATTGCTTATTTCTGCTCAATACGTCGTATCTAGAAAAGACGATACGGCATATCAACGCCTGGACTTCACAAGAAAACGTGTTTGTTCAATTCTCGATATGACGTATCCTACCTATCTACATACGCCGTATCCAACTGGATAAACATTCAGAGATCCTATAATAAATATAAATTGGGAATGTTGATAAGTGTAAAATACACAGATCTGTTTATACCAAAAATGACTATAAATGACCCAAAACAGACTAAAAATGGCAAAAATATACTTGTTTTTGTGTTTTGTGTGTGCAGGTACGGATAAGACAAATATCACAAGAAAACTGTCAAAAACGGGCAAACACGAACACGGAAATCAGAAGAGCACAAGAGAAGCCAAAGATTCAAAGCCAAAGCCAGAAAAAGTCAAGCTTCAGTTAAATGGTCAAACCTTAGTAAAGAAAAGTCAACTCATAAAAGGACAAATCCCAAATGTTTCATTTCAGTCCCTCTAAGTTTCAAATGTTACACAAATGGTCCTTGTACCTAAATGGGCCCCTAAACCCTTAAAAACCTTACCCGGATACCAAGCCCATAACCAAAAGCCCATTACCCTTAGCCCATTACCCATTTTAATAAATCACAGGGACTGAAGTTGCCAATTATGAAAGAAATTAAACACTACACCTTTATTAACCAACCACAAGGACTGAAAGTGCAATTACCCCAAAGATATAAATATGTTTTACCCTTTTACAGTTTAAAAAAGACGCCAAACTCATTTCATTATTCATCATCTTCCCAATTCACCACACAGGGTAAAACAAAGGGGTTTTCTCAATTAAGGGTTTAAATGGGTAATTCAAGTGGTCATAAACACTATGGCAGGGAAAAATTTGTCAAATCAAAGCTCTTATTAGCCAAAATAATCAAGGAAGTACACGTGGCTATGGCAAGAAGCACAAGAGAAGCTGGATTTTGCAATAAGTACTCTCACACAACAAATACAAGGCCTCACAACGGATTGCCACGCTCGCAATCCGTGTGATCCCAAGGAGAGATCCAACGGCTCAAAATCACTACCAAATGATTGAAGAAATGGATGGTGATGATTGAAAGGAGCGTGTGATGCAAGGCAGCCTAGAAGCTTCCCTGGATGGCTATAAATAGGCACTCATATCACACACACACACACGGAGTTAGTGAGTAGTTTTTTTAGTGTAGCTTAAATTTCCTTTTTAGCTTAAATGTAATTCTTCTTAAATGTTTTGTAATTTCTTTTTTTAAAGTAATGTAATCAAAGCTTTTATATTAATGAAACTCAGTTTTACTTTGTCATAAGCTCTCTTGTTTTTTTTAACTCATAAGCTCAAATTTTTATAAATTATTAAGCTAAATGCTCATAAGCTCCTCTAAGCTCTTACCAGCTCTCTAA
>BQNB010016556.1:49688-68529 GCA_026074375.1 Tanacetum coccineum | reverse complement strand
TAATGATTTCTCTTGATTTGACTGAATTAACCTTACCATTGTGTTTAGGAGCTCTTGAATAGACCTCCGTACCCCTCAATTGTAGAAAGCCCTTTGTTTTTACAGCTTGGTGAAATGAAGAAGACGGGTGAATAGTGTTTGGGTTTGGCGCCATTTGTTTTAACTGAAAGAGTAAAAATTCAGTTTGAAGTTTGAGGAAATTGCAAATATGGCCCTTGTCTTTGTTTTTCCCATTTGTAGTGTAAAACAAAGTTTTGAAAATGGCATCATAGGTCCTTGTGGTTTATGAAAAGGTTAATGGACTAGTATAACGGGCTTATGGATTGGGCTTTTGGTTTAAATAGTATCTTTTATGGTTGACTTATGTTGACCATGGGTTGACTTTCCTTTGACTGCTTGACTGAGGGTTGACTTTTTCATGGCTTTGCTTCCGGCTTTTGTACACTCTTCCGTTCTCGTGTCCGTGCTTGCCCGTTTTTGACAGTTTTCTTGTGATTTTTGATATATCCGTACCTGCACACACAAAACACAAATACAAGCATATTGTTGCCATTTTTGGTCTGTTTTGGGCTTATTTGGGCCATTTTAGGTATAAATGGATATGTGTATTTAACACTTATCAAAATTCCCCAAACTAAACGATTGCGTGTCCTCACGTAATATCACATGCCTTATAACCAAATACCTCGAAACTTCCCCAAGTTATAAAACACCCGATTTCCCATTTTCAAAGATTTTTTCTCTTTTTATGATTTTTCTTGATAATTAACTACCTAACTACAACTTATTTGTGTTGACATAATGTATTGTTTTCATTTCCTTTTTGGTAACTTTGAGGATCATAGAACAAAAAGCACAATTAAGTGTCTAAAAGATAACTTCATCATCCCCGATTTTTCACTTTTCCCATGCTAAGCTTAAAAATAAGATCATTGTCAATTACAAGTCATGACACTAACACTAAGTCATATACCCGAAGGCTCTTTAAGACTTAAAAATAAGATCATTTTTCACTTACTTTTCCTCCCGTAAATCCTACTTTTGTATCTCAAGATTTTACTTAAGTCATATACCCGAAGGCTCTTTAAGACTTTTATTTCGATACTTATTAATTCCAAAAATAAAGCGTAACGGTTAAGAACGCAATAATTAGCTCCTAGCCCTTTTCAAAAGATCAAATGTCATCAAGATTAAAGTCCACATCGAGGCAACCAAAATTTGGCTTTTATTAGGTTACTTAAGCAAGGCACCATTCATGTCATATACCCTAAGGCTCTTTAAGACATGAATGGACCAATCTTATTTGCACCATATACCCTTAGGCTCTTTAAGGTACAAAATAAGACAAAAATTAAGCAACATATTATACCTCAGCTCTTTTTGAAGGCTACAACGAGCAGGCCCACCCTCCGACAGATGTAGCAAACATATTCAACTCGATAAACTTCCGCCGACCTTTTAGAAGGCTGTAACATCGGTTGTGAGTCGGCAAGATGCAACAAACTTTTATCAGTCTCAGATTATTATTTAATTCTACTTATCCCATATACCCGAAGGCTCTTTAAGGAATAAGCAAAATATTATTAATGTGATACATATATATGCCAAATTAAGATGTCCGATGTGTACTCATCCTAAGCACAATAGAACTAAAGAAAACTTCTATTAGCTAATTATTAACCAAAAAACTGCACAATTCTATTTATTAAACATTTATATATACAGGTGAAACAAGCTAATGGGAGAAAAAAACACAATTACACGTAGAGCTGAAAGAAAACCTACTATACGACGTTTAATGTCATGACTTAAGAATAACACTACATTTCTCGTTCTTACGCAAAAGAAATTCGCAAAATACTTAGCCTATATAAAATCCAACGTCGGCATATTTAGAAAATCTACTCTTGAGATTAGCACAAGCCTTCATTTACTAACGATTCAAGTCTAGCTGTTTAAAGAAAAGTCTACTTGAACTATACACAAACATCATCGTTTAATGTTAAGGAAAAAGCTAAGGTATAAAACCGGTTGGATCAAAATTTATTTCTCGTTCTCACCTTTATTTATGCCAAAACACTTATTACATTATTTTTTTACAACATTTTTTTCATTTTTTTTTATGCATAAAAATTTAAAATTTTTGCTATTTTTCATATAAATCACATATTTTTGGTGGAAAAACCGGTTACGTGAGAACAGGCGCGCAGGTATATTACAATGCGATAAATCCTCCCTTACTAAAAGCTACACATGTCCTCGAATGTGATATAATTACCCCCATACTAATTTCAAAGCATAATTCAAGCATAACGGGGTTAATCGATAAGATTAGGATATGGGATTCCCTAAATGAAGCTGAGGATATGAAGCTCGAATAAATGGACAAAACCATGAGTACGAGAGTCTTCAAAATCTGGGTAATCCTGGACAAAACAACACAAACTAACAAAACACGAAACACGAGAAAGGAAAGGCAATCCCCCTCCTCCTGAGTTGTTAGAAATAGAAAAGAGATAGAACGCTGTGTTTTTGTACCGAGTCACGACAGCTTGCCTCGACCCCGGAATTAATTTGTCATGGGAACAAATAGAAAAGAAAATCTCATCGGGGTCTTTCATTAATGTGGATATACATTAAAGCCCATGAAAGCTCCATCCGATGAAGATGCCACCGACTCTAAGTGGAAGATGCCGGGTCAAAAATAGGTGTCTTCACTTCCCCGGTGGGAAGCAAGAATAAAGGAAACCTACAGGGTAGGTGAAAATTAGAAAATCTCCTATAACAAATGTGAAGGAATCGGCATCTCAGAAAAATCAATTTCACTTCCCTTTGGTTATCATTAAGCGTATTAAAATATCAAGTCACGGAGCAGCGCTCAAAATGTAAGCAAATCTCAACATCCGGTTGGTTCCCGGATGAGGACGAAAAATGACGGATTATCAAAATGAAAACGACAACTCGGGAGAGGTAGAGTAATTATTAGCATGATAGTGGTAACTAGCCACTTCTCGTTAGCACCTTCCTCCGACACCGCACCTACCCACACTCCCAAGGGCCCCAAACACACCTACCCCATTCCCCGGGGGGGACTATACCATCCGGGGGGGGGGGGGGGGGGGGGGGTGGAGTCCAACGATACTTAAAACAACTCGACCTAAGGAGTGTGTGTGTGGACATATAGGGAGAAACTAATGTGGGGGGGGGGGGAAATAATAAAAAATGCAAAATCTCCTTCCATATGATCGCTAAAAGACTCGAATTCGGGTAAAGAATTATTCGAAAAAGAAAGAGAAGTATCGGATGAATCACTATCTGCGACGGGAATAGGATTGTCTTTTAAAGATTCGATATTAGTAATAAGACGACTTATGTTTAATAATTTCTCTCGAAGGATAACGTCTTGGATTTGAAGAATATCTTCTAAATCAAACTCTTTCTCTTCTTGATCGACATCATTTTCCTCTTCTAAACTATCGATCTCTGAATAGGAATGTGTTGCATCAACGTACTCGATGTTCTCAAAAGAATCGTCATCACTCGGATAGTATCATACATTAGATCAAAATCGGCTTCAACCAATTCCTGGTAGAATTGGAGCAATATGAGCAAGTTCACCGGCGAACTCCTCGAGAATAGGGTCGATCTTAGAAGAATAAATAATCGAAGTATCACGGTTAATCAAAGATTCTACAAAATCGGACTCAACATTAACACGATTAGTATCACAATTAGGCACATCACTCGTATCGTCGGACATACCCTCGAACTCACTTGGGATTGGGACAAGGTTCCTCAATACTGAGGATATGTCATGAGGCTCGTCCCCCATACTAGAGTATTATCACGGCTCCTGTATCTGTAAAGTCGGGTGTGATGATATAAACGTAGAATACCGATCCATAAGATCTCCTAATGAATATAATCCATTCTCAGTCCATCACAAGTAAATATGAAAGCAATGTAACGACAGGCAGCAGCATACTTTTCATCTTCGTAAGCTTTCTCCTTTTTTCGAACTTCGCTTCCCCATATATTAAAATCTTGCTTAAGTTTTCGAATTGTAATCTCACAAATTCTCTCATATTCTGCCAGCAATCTCCTCGCCTCGAAATTCTTCTAATACCCCAAATCTTGCGTTGATTGCTTAATTTTGCGAGCAAACCAATTTCTTTCATAGCATCATTCCTCGATACTCTATGTCTCTTTTAACCCGTTTGTTCTTCGCGATTTGCGTTGTTTAATTCCTTTAACATTCTTGATCTCGTTTAATTCTTCAAAGCTCTTCAAGAATTTTAATCAAGGGCTTTCTGACATTGACGAAATCATGCGAAGGTTGGGGTGGTCCAAAACCGAATTATCATAACTCGGATTAGTCTACAATTTCATTTGATCGTTTGACATTAGCTGAGAAAAACTCGTGAATTGTGGATAAAATTTATCATTAAAGTATTTTGATTGTAGCACTCGGTTTTCGGCTCAAAAGACAAACGGGAAACTGTGGTGGACAATCATAACCATAATGAGCATTATTTCCACATAACTCACAACACGGCAAGTCTCAAAACTGGGGTGCGGAAGTGGGTGAGAGAGAAAAATTTGGAGAATTATCGAAAGAATTCGGGTTTGGATCATAAGCGAATGAATTTTCAGCTTCATAATTGCATGTCGGGTGAACAATTGGCAAAATCTGTGGGAGCTCATTAATGGTTTGATTGCAATTGTCTGGATTAAGAATAATCGGAACTTTGGTGGACATTAAACCGTAATGAACCACCTTTACCACCACAAGATTTACAAATGCATTGTCGACAAAAAATTCCATCTAATGAATCACCGCACTCATAACAACAATTATGGTCAATCTGTGGAGGTTCTTGCGAAGATTTTTCACCGGGGTCTTGATTGACAACGCATGGCTCTCGAAGAGCATTAACCAACGTTGGTATTGTCATCGGATGATCGGAAGTATCTTAAAGTCTTTGAAAATTCCATTTTCAACACAATACGCAAGCAAATCTTCCTCGAATTTCTTTCGTAAAAATGCACATCCACGTCAACCGGACATCAACCGGGGTTTCCACATCTGCTCAACGCGGAAAGATCGGGTTGCGGGAACAAGTACCTTGTCTTTAAGACTCCCTATCGAAAACATTCTTAGTGGACAATCTTGCCTCAAGTCGAGCATTGATCCTTAATTTGCGTAAAGAATTTTGAACGATGACCACACAGCCATTAGAATAAACATATAGAGAGATAAGAAGAAGAATTAAACAATTAAGAGGATAAGAAGAAAGAATTTTTTTGTGTGTGGGGGGTGGGTTTTTTTAAAAAAAAAGAAAAAAAATTTTTGTGTGTTGTGTGTGTAAAATAAAATTCTGTTTGTGTGGGAGAGTGTGAATAAAACGGATAAAAAAAAAGAATAATATTGTTAGGTGGAAAATATTACATAAAGAATATTGTGTTTTGGATTTTTGTTTTTAAGATAAACGAAAAATATTTTGGTTTTTTTTTTAATATTTATAAAGGAAAAATAAAAATAAAATAAGAAGAAAAATATTTTTGGATTTTTATATTTTTATAAGAACGAAAATAAATTTTTCGAAGAAAAGATCTTCAAGGCTCAAACACGAACAATCCCATAGAAATCGCTACACCTCTCCCCGGCAGCGGCGCCAAAAACTTGGTACACCCAAATACGTATATATAATAATATATAGTATAATAGGATATAATCAATAATAGTATAGTAAGTATTTTCCGTCGGGTTCAAGAAATTCACTTTTAACCAAAGTGATATCTCAAAAACCTTCCGGGTCGTTTCCTCGGCGAGAGGTGAATGGAAAGCTAACTTTCTGAGCTGTAGCAGTATAGGATCCGAAAATGAGTTTATCTATGACCCAAATCCTTATTCTTATAACGAAACACCGAACTTCTTCAACCAACCTCCACAGCACCAATACGAGACATACTCGTGTTAATTTTATGGAGGGAACTCTCATTCGGGTTTTGATTGTCAAACAGGGAACACACCCATCTTTGATCAGGGTCCCTGTTACAATCAAGCCTTTGGTTTTAACCAACCTCCACATTATTCTCCGAGTCAGCCACAACAATATCTTTGTTGTGAGATCTGTGGGAACGATGCTCATTATGGTTACGATTGTCCACCTCAAGTTCTGTTTGTTTACAACCAGGACTCGTGTTTCAATCAAAACTTTGATAATAATTTTCCACAAACTTCACCAAGTTTTCTATAACAATACCTTTGTTGTGAAGACTGCGGGGGTCCTCATGCGACTTCTCAGTGTCAACCGATGAACCAAAATTTCTATAATTCTAATTCTTCTGGTTTTGACCAATTTTAACCCTCGCAGTATCCCGTCATTCATCATCCTCCTCTAGAAACGAGTGTGGAAATGTTGCAAGCTAGAGAAAACCTAATGAAATCTATACAAACCTTTTTAAAGAAGTTTAATCGTATATCTTTTAGAGAAACGCCAAAGGTTTTATTGCTAGCTTGGGAATTTTTTTTTGAAATTACGCATGCTTGTAGAGAAAAGCAACATCAACCAGAGGATATACAAGAATTGCTTCATAAACTTCTTAAAGATTTACAAATTATATGTGAGGAGTTGGCATATTATATTAATATTTCGAACTGGAATTGTCCTGCCTTCTACGAAGATGATGACGAGGAGTATACTATTCAATATAGGGAATATTTAGAGAATTCGTCTAATGCAATCACACCCGACTTATCAACCGAGAAGCCCGATAACTCTCTAAGTATGGGGACGAGCATCTTAGTACTATTCCGGAAACGTAATCGGACGAATTAATAAAGTCTAGTGTTGAGAACCTTGTCCTAATCCCAAGTGAGTCTGAGGGTGTTGGGAATTATATTTGAGTTGATAAGACAAAACAAGAATGAAACAAAAAGGACTTAAAAGACAAAGGAGGAATTCTTTGAATGATGATAAGATTTCAGAAGATCTCCTTAAAGAATGAAACAAGAACAACATTGATGACTTGCTTAAAAGGATAAAGACAAGTTATTAATGCTATTAATTGTTGATAGGAAAGAATTAATGTTGATTAATGCTATTTAATAGTTTCCTAATTGTATTATGTTTCCTTTGTAAGTCATGATCTCTCCTTATATAAAGAGATCATAGACATAGGTTTACAATATACAGAAAAGTGTGTGTGTGTACACAAGAAGATGTAGATGTCTAGTATAGAGTTGGTGTAGCCTTAAGGTAATCAAGGTCTTCCTTGATCCCTGTTACAGTTTATTGATGTAACCGTATTATCTTGAACAAATAATATTGAGGCTGTGGTGAATGTTTGGTAAAACCTTGTTGAATATCTTTGTTCTTATTCCGCTTTGTTTTTTAACTTATGAACATTGATATTATCCTAGATAAAGGTCTAAACAACCTAAGCTATAAACGATCCAAGAACTATCAAGTCTTTTAGTTCTTCATTGTCTTAGCCCAAAGAAGACTGCTTGGGAGCAGTTTAGTAGTAACATTGTAACTGTTGTTATCTGTTTAGCTACCAATAGGACATTTAACCTTTTTAGGTTGATTTTTGAGCATATGGTGTCCAATATTTCAAGCCCCCATAAGTTTTTAATGTACCCTAGGTTCATTCAAATATGCTTAGATATGCATAGGAAACAACTTCAACAAAACTCAAGAACATATCCTGTACCCTCTCTTAGCATCAAAGTTTTTAACAATATGAAGAGGCCTACAAAGGGATATTCAGGCCAAGAAGTTGATTTATTTAACCCTGAACCTAATAATCATACATTCTCTACTTCCCTAATTTACTCTGCTAAATGTTTCTGAACCTTCCACTTCACCTTCAAGAATCATCCTCACTCTTCTGATCGTCCCATATAATACACCATATTTATATATAAAATATTAATATAATATATATATGTACTATATATATATAATTTTTATACATATATATATATATATATATATAAATAAGTTATAATTAGGAAGAGAATCAATAATAGTATAGGTTTAGTTTTTACGGTCCTGGTAAGATAAATTCCTTTTGTCCAAAGTGATATCTCAAAAACCTTCCGGGTCGTTTCCCCAACGAGAAGTGAATGGAAATTCTACATTCAAGTTGTATAATAGACTCTGATTATCATAAAAGTTTTTTTGTTTTGTTTTCTTTTTAATCTACTAAAGGGAAAGCATATTAAAGGGAAACTAAGCTTTTGATTTTAAAAATATTTTTATACTATACATAATTAAACGCTAATATTAATTCTAAGATTTAAAATTACAAGATTATATTTAATCTTAAGCTAAATGTTATGGAATGACAAATATGCTTGCTAAGTGACAGTGAAAAGGTCAATAGTGCGGGCGTATGTTCAACAACTTTTAAATGACAATGTAAAATCACAATGTTTGTTAATAATTGACAAGAAATTAATTGCATAAAAATAAAATTACGGAATGTAACTACACAATATAATGGACTGAATATTTTTAAATCTTTTTAAACCCGCACCTAAATTCCAAATCATTAATCACTTAACAAGCACTAATAAAATCTACTCACTACTCATAATGAAATTAATATAGATTTATCTACTAAAATAAACTCTACACTTAGCATGGCACAAAAATCGAATAGGCAAAAATATTATAAAACGATAAAATAAAACTACACTAATTAATTGAAAAAGGATTAGAAAATGAACCGAATCGGAGACACCCATTAATCGATTACACCAGGATTTATTTAACTAAAAAACTAATCATAATCGGTTACCTAAATATACCCTTTAACAGCACCTCGCATCATGAGGAGACTGGTACAAAATAATAAACAAACAATTAAAAACAATTGTTAATGTGTAATACATTGATTGTCAAATTGCAAAGTCACAGTTTGTTGTTACAACTTGAAGCTAACGACACCTAAAAAAATGATAAAGCCGCCCAAATCATATAAATTGTAAGATCAAACTAAACATGGCCCAACAACGAATTTTGATACAAACTAGATGCAAGCTAGACATCAATTAGTGACCCAATTTGAATTCTAATATAACCAATGCAAAAACAGTGAGTAGTTGTAAGAATACGTTTATACTCTAGAAAGAATTCTTATGAGCAACAGATGATAGATCTAACAAAATACCATAAAGCTAATAAGAAGATTAGAATGGACCACTTAAGCAACAAGTAATTCAAATAAGATAACGCAACTCTAAACTAAATCGAAATAACCAAAATTGAATAAGCTTTAATGATTCTAATGAGACAAAATTTCATTTAAGCTTTATTGATAAGTAATCTAGAAACACTAATAAGCTTGTGAGAATAATAACAAGGGGTTAAAACAAACCAAAAGCTCTTAACGACGTCGAAAATTTTGATCTAGTAATTTAAGCTCAAATAAATCCACACAAGCAGTTTATAAATGAAACTCAACAGAAAATATGAACTTCTACTCAAACAAAAACGAACCAAACATGACAATAAGCTACTTTCGAGCTTATTAAAGCTTATTATTTCAAAAAGTGAATAAAAACTTTAGAAAATGATTCGAATGAGCTCGGATAGCTAATAGGAGTCATTATTAAAGCTTTAAAGAACTTTTGATAATAATAAGCTACGAAAATAATTAGCTTATTGAATAAGCCACACGAAAAGCAAGTTTACCGAGAGATTTAAGCACTAAATAATCAAAACGTGATTCTCAATAAGCAACTTTTTAACCAAATTTTATTACATACATATTAAGATCTTGAAAATAAGAAAGAGTTACATAAGCAAATTGAAAATAAGCTATTTACAAATTTAAAATAAGATAAATCTAAAAACTAAAACTAAAAAAACTAAACTCCCTCAAAACTAAGGGGGAGCGTTCTTATTTATTTTTTTTTTTGGTGTGGAGGAGGGCTAGTTTGTAAATTTGGGACCCAATCATGGGTACTCATTGAGCAATCATTTGCTTGTTAACTATGTCACACGGATCGTAATAAGGCAGAAATGTTCATCGATGAGAAGGCTCCACGTGTAACACTTTTTTGTTGCTTTCTTCTTACTCACAAATGCTTCACCGTCTGATCATATATTGCAATATGGAAATGAATAACATTGCATCTCCACGTGTCCTTGTATCATTTGCCAATTTTATAGTAGTGCGCTATCACGTGAAAGGTTATGATTTAATTAGAGATCATGTGTTGGTGACATCATCCACACGTCACCCCTTGATTTATTTTTTTGTTTATATAATTTAATTGTTGGGCTTAGTGCAATATTGGGCTGGTCCGACCCATTTGAACGGGTTACGGGCTGGCCCAATAAAATCCGAAAGTATCCTTGGACACGTTTTCTTGCGCTCATTCCATTTCCCGTGCCTCATTTTTGCCGATTTGTCCTTTCTTTTGTCTTTCTCTTGATATCCGTACCTGCACATACACAAACACAAAAACAGACATATATTTGACATTTTTATTATGTTTTTGGTCTTTTGGGTTCATTTTTCAAGGTAAAAGATATGTATAAAATAGCGAATACCAAATTTCCCCATACTAAAGTATTGCCGTGTCCTCGCGCAATGTAATAAATACACACTTAAACTAAAAATTCCCGACAACATAATCCCCACCTTGCACAACAGTACAGCAAAGTGTTCCAATAAAAAAGGAAATTAAGAAATCAAATCTTACGAACACACGCCGTTCTTCGCTCCATTTTCAACCCCCACTTTTTTTTCAATACTTAGGATCATTGGAACAGCAAAACATAATTCATCGTCCCCAACTTTCATTTTTCCATACTAAGCTTAAAAACAAGATCATTGTCAAATACAAGTCATGATACTAACACTACTCATAGATACTAATTGTGTACTTATCTTTACTCCATCTATTCTTAATTTTGTGTTATCCAAAATTTTACTTAAGTTATATACCCGAAGGCTCTTTAAGACTTTTATTTTGATACTTATTAATTCCAAAAATAAAGTAGGACGGTTAAAAATGCAATGATTAGCTCCTAGCCCTTTTCAAAAGATCAAATGTCATCAAGATTAAAGTCCACATCGAGGCGACCAAAATTTGGCTTTTATTAGGCTACTTAAGCAAGGCACCATTCATGTCATATACCCTAAGGTTCTTTAAGACATGAATGGACCAATCTTATTTGCACCATATACCCGAAGGCTCTTTAAGGTACAAAATAAGACAAAAAAAAATTAAGCAACTTTATTAAACCTCGGTCCTTTAGAAGGCTACAACATCGGCCACGCCTCCGACAAGATGCAGCAAACTTTTATCAGTCTTGGATTATTATTGAATTCTACTTATTCCATATACCCTAAAGCTCTTTAAGGAATAAAGCTAAATTATTTTGTTAATGTGATACTTTTAGTATGCCAAATTAAGTTTTCTGATGTGTACTCATCTAATCACAATGAAACTAATAGTAAAACTTCTATTAACTAACTTAATTACACCAAAAAAACGCACAACTCTATGTGTAAACAATTATATATAAAGGTGAAACAAGCTATATGGGAGAAAAAGCAACAATTAGACAGTATGCTCCTTGAAAGAAAACCAACTATTCTACGTTTAATGTCATGACTTATAAATAACACTATCATTTCTCGTTCTTCGCAATTTAAAATCTCTAAGAAAGAGACTCGCGAATGCTTAGCCATATAAATTCCAACTCGACATATTTAAAATCTACATGTGGATTAGCAAAGGACTTCATTTTACGGTAAATAACAAATCAACGTCTAGCCTGGTTAAAATTACCTTGGATAGCCACAATCTTTCATCGTTAAATGTTAGGAAAGCTAAGGTTTAAAACTGATCGGGTCAAAATTTATTACTCGTTCTCACCTTAATTTGTGCCAAAACACTTATTACATTATTTTTATTTTACAACATTTTTCACTTTTTTTTCATTTTTTTCTACAAATAAGATCTTAAAAATTTAAAATTTTTGCTATTTTTCATATAAATCACATATTTTTGGTGGAAAAACGGGTTACGTGAGAACAACGGTTGCAGGTATAATCAAATCAATAGATCCCCCCCATACTAATGTGCTACACGCATTGTCCTCAATGTGAGACTGTAACCATACTAATTTCAAGGCATAAGTCAAGTATAAAGGTTCCCTACGCAAAATCTATAAGCCAATTTTTTGTAAGTAGTAAAGATAAACGTTAGTCGATAGATTAGGATATGGGATTCCCTAATTTGAAGTGAGGATATGAGCCTTTGATAAAAATGGACAAAACATGAGCACGAGAGTCTTCGCAAATATCCGAGTAATCCTGGACAAAACACTTAATCCAACAAAACACAAAACATGCGAGAAAGGAAAGCAGCCCCCTCTCATTAGTTGTTTGAAAATAGATAATGTGAAGATAGAAATGCTTGTTTTATAAACCGGGTCACGAGGCTTGACTCGACCCCGAATTAAATTAGTTCCTTGGGGGAGAAAAATGGAAAAGATTCTCAATGGGCTTTCATTAATGTTTGGATAAAATTAAAGAACATGAAAGTTTCCATCTTGATCGAGATGCACCGGCTCTAAGTGGAGATGCCGGGGTCAAAGATCGTATCTTCACTCTCGGTGGAGCAAGATAAAAGAGAGGCCTCGGGGTAGGTGGCAAATGGGAGAAAAGTACGGATGGTAAATGTGAAGGAATCGTCCTCTTCAACATTTAGAAAAACAACATTTTCACCTTCCTCGAGTCTCAATGGTTCATCCATTATTTAAGCACCATCAAATTTGTAAATCACTGGGTAGATCGGGCTCAAAAATATAAGCAATCTCACATCCGATGGTTCCGGAGGAGTGTCGAGAATGAATGGATCGTAAAGTGAAATGGATTCAAGCTCGGGGAACTCCAAAAGGAGGGTTATTGGAATTATTCAATGCTAATAACCCTCCATGACTCGGGCTTAATTCTTATAAGAAATTGGTTTCATACTGGGAAGAGAGTTAATTTAGCATGAGTAGTGCTACTGCCATTCTCGTCTCTGCGTATGATCGCATTAAAAGTCTCGAATACGGGTAAAAGAATTATCCAAAGAGAAAGAGGAAGTATAAGACTCTCAAAGAACGCATCACTATCCATGAAGGGGATAAGAAATGAGGAAGGAGAATTGAGCACACAATCCGGAGTAGGTTTATCTTTCAAAGATTCGATATTAGTAATAAGACGAGTGATTTTCAACAATCTCTCACGAAGGATAACGTCTTGAATTTGAAGTATATCTTCTAAATCAAACTCTTTCTCTTCTTGTTCGACACCATTCACTTCCTTAAAGCTAACTTACTCGATGTCCTCAAAATCATCGTCATCACTCGAAGTATCATCATTTGGATCAAAATCGGCTTCAACAATTTCTGGTGAAATTGGAGCAATATGAGTAAGTTTACCGGCGAACTCCTTGAGAATAAGGTCAATCTTAGAAGAATAAACAATCGAAGTATCACGGTTAATCAAAGATTCCAGAAGATCGGACTACTAACATAATTGATTATTATCACAATTAGGCACATCACTCGTATCGTCGGAAATACCCTCGAACTCACTTGGGATTGGGACAAGGTTCTCAACACTAGACTTTATTACTTCATCCGATTCTGTTGCCGGAATAGTGTCGAGATGCTCATCCCCCATATTTAGAGAATTATCGGGTTCTTCGATCGGTAAGTCGGGTGTGATTGCTTTAGACGTAGAATTTTGAGCAATAATATCTCCTAAAGGAATATAATCATCCTCGTCGACAAAAGGAATAGAAAGCATGTAACGATGGGCAGCATAATACTTTTTCTTGTAAGATTGCTCTTTTTTTCGAACTTTGCTGACCTATTTCATTTGATCTTGCTTAAGATTTTCGAATTCCTATCTCACAATCTCTTTAGTTATTCTTCTCAATCTTCTGCCTTTGAAATCTTTTATAACCCAAATCATTCATGATTTCTTTAATTTTGCGATCAACCAATTGTTGCTCATGCCTCATTTCCTCGATATCTTCATATATCTTTTAACCGTCAACCCCCCCTCCCGTTTGTTCTTTCGACGATTCGCTTTTTTAATTCCTTTAACATTCTTTGATCTCGTTTTAATTCTTCAAGCTCTTCAGAATTTTATCAAGGGTTTCTTGAGAATGACGGAGTTCCTGCGGGGTTGTGGGTGGTCAAAACCGATAATCATAAACTGGATTTAGGTCATAGTAAGTTTCAGTTGATCTTTATATATATATTTTTTATTTATTTTTTTTATTTATTTTTTTTTTCTTTTTTTTTTCTTTTTTTTTTTATATTTTATTTTTATTTTTTTCGCAATTTTTCTTTTTTTTTATTTTTTTTTTTTATTTTTTTTTTTTTTTTTTTTATTTTTTGTTTTATCCATTTTATTTTTTTTTATTTCTTTTTTCGTTCTTTATGGTTGACATTGATAATCATAGTGAGGACCCCCGCAATAAGCACAACAAAGATAATGTTGAGAAAAACTCGGTGAATTTTGTGGATAATAATTGTCACTAAAGTTTTGATTGTAACACGGCTCCTGTTCATAGACAAACGGGAACTGTGGTGAACAATCATAACCATAATGAGCATTATTTCCACATAACTCACACAAGTAAGTCTCAAACTGGGGTTGTGGAGGTTGGTTGAAAACACTTGGAGAAACATTGAAAGAATGAGGTTTGGAATCATAGATGAATGAATTCTCATCTTCATAATTGCATGTAGGATGAACATTTGGCAAAATCTGTGGGAGCTCATTAATGGTTTGATTGCATTGTTCTGGATTAGAGATAATCAGAACTTTTGGTGGACAATTATAACCGTAATGAGCACCTTTCCCACAAAACTTGCAAATGCATTGTTGACAAAAAATTCCATCTAATGAATCACCGCACTCGTAACAACAATTTTGGTTAATAAGTGGAGGACCTTGCGAAGACTTTTCACCGGGGTCTTGATTGACAACGATTGGCTCTCGAGGAGCATTAACAACGTTGGTATTATCATCGGATGATTCGGAAATATCTTCAAAGTCTTTGGAAGTTTCATTTTCACCACAATATGTAAGCAAATCTTCCTCGAATTTCTTTCGTAAGAAAGCACATCCACGACAATACGGACCATCAACCGGGGTTCCACACTTTGCACAACACGGAGAAGATTCGGGTTCGGGAACAAGAATCTTGTTTTCAAGACTTCCTATTGAACAACATTCTCTAGTGTACAAACTTCCACAAGACGAGCATTCTTTAATTGCGTAAAGGGGATTCAAACGATGAGACGCCATAAGAATTAAACAATTTAGAGGGTTAAGGAAAAGAATTAAATGGATAAGAAGAAAAAGAAGATTATTTTTGGTTTTTTCGATTCTTTAAACAACATATTTTATTTACGGACAAAACGAGAGACAACTTAAACCAAATAATCAACTTACTTCACGGTAGCTCTTAAAAATTGCTTCTTAAGGTGAGCCGTATTTCGTAAGTGACACAAATGGCAAGTTTTTGAATCTTTTGTTCGATTTGGGAACTTTTCAAGTTCACCGGAACTTATTTATGATAATACCTCAATTGAAGGTATTATATGTTGGTGTTCCGTAGAAAATACGCTACACCGTCTTCCCCTGGCAGCTTGGGCGCCAAAAATTAATCCGTCCAAATTAATACATATATATGACTTGCCACTAACAAAGATTACACGTTTGGTCCCTGTGAAAATATTTACAAATTAACCCTCATCTTTTGTGACTTGTCCACGTTATTTATAACATTGTGAATTTTATATATATTAGATATTTATTATATATATATATATATCTATTATATATATATATTTCTAATATATTATTATAATATATATATATATAATTTATATATATATAATTATTTTATATTAATATAAAATACCTAATACTAAGGATGATAATCCAATTAATAGTATAGTATGTATTTTCCGTCTGGTTAAGAAAATTTCAGTTTTATCAAATGTGGATATCTCAAAAAACCTTCGAAGTAGTTTCCCCAACGAGAAGTGAATGGAAATCTACGTTCAAGTTGTAAAATAGAGATTGGATATCATATAAACGTTTTTTTTGGTTTTGTTTTCTAAAATCTACTAAAAGGGAAGCGATATAAAAAAGAAAAACTAAACTTTTGATTTTAAAATATTTTTATGCTAAAAATTAAACTAATATTTAATTCTAAGATTTAAAACTACAGATTATACTTAACTTAAGCTAAAAGATATGGTATGACAAATTATGCTTGCTAAGTGTAGTGAATAGTTATTAAGTGCGGGCTTATGTTCAACAACTTAAATGACAAGTAAATATATGCTTGTTATAAAAGCTAGAAATTCTCCGGATTTTACCCTTTAAACAATCAAATTACAAATCTAAATAATTTGGAAAATTATTAATTTCTAAACCTTTTATAAATCCACACTTAATTACCAATTCACTAATCACTTAACAAGCACTAATAAATCTACTCACTACTCATAATGAAATTAATCATAGCATTTAACTACTAAAATAAATCTACACTAAGCATGGCAAAAATCGAATAGGCAAACATAAAATAAAACAATAAAATAAAACTACACTAATTAATTGAAAAAGGAATAGAAAATGAACCGAATTGGAGACCCGCAATTAAAGGAATACCACCCGATTTATTTAACTAAAACAACTAATCAAAGTCGGTCTAGCTAAATAAACCCTTAAGCTCCACGCCTCATGAGTTGACCGGTATCAAAATAATACACAAACAATTAAAAACAGTTGTTAACTGTTAAACAATAATTGTACAAATTGCAAGTCACAGTTTGTTGTTACAACTTGAATCTAACGACACCTAACAAATGAAAGCCCAAATCATATAAATTGTAAGATCAAACTAAACATGGCCCAACAACGAATTTTATTACAAACTAGACGCAAGCTAGATATCAATTTGTGACCCAATTTGAATTCTATAAACCAATTGCAAAACAGTGAGAGTTTTAAGAATACGTTTTAAGACTAAGCAATCTATGAGCAACAGATGATAATCTAACAAAACTACATAAGCTAAAGAGAAAGATAGATGACCAACTTAAGCAACGAGTAATCAAATAAGATAAATCCAAACTAAATCGAAATAACCAAAATTGAATAAGCTTTAATGATTCTATCGAGACAAAATTTCATTTAAGCTTTATTGATAAGTAATCTAGAAACACTAATAAACTTGTTAGAATAACAACAAGGGGTTAAAACAAACCAAAAGCTCTTAACCGACTTCACGAAAATTTGATCTAGTAATTTACGCTCAAATAAATCCACACAAGCAGCTTAAAAATGAAACTCTACAGAAGATATGAACTTCTACTCAAACAAAAACGAACCAAACATGACAATAAGCTACTTTCGAGCTTATTAAAGCTTATTATTTCAAAAAGTGAATAAAAACTTTTGAAAATGATTCGAATGAGCTGGGATAGTTAATAGGAGTCATTATTAAAGCTTTAAAGAACTTTTGATAATAATAAGCTACGAAAATAATTAGCTTATTGAATAAGCCACACGAAAAGCAAGTTTATCGAGAGATTTAAGCACTAATAATCAAAACAAGATCAATAAGCAACTTTAAACCAAATTTATTACATCACATATTAAGATCTTGAAATAAGAAAGGTACAATAAGCAAAAATTTGAAAATAAGCTATTACAAATTTAAAATAAGCTAAATCTAAAAACTAAAACTAAAAAAAACTAACTCCCTCAAACTAAGGGGGAGCGTCTCTATTTATTTGGTGTGAGGAGGGCTAGTTTTGTAAATTTGGACCCAATCATTGGGTACTCAATGAGCCAATCATTTGCTTGATAACTATGTCACACGGATCGCCAATAATGAGAAATGATCCATCCGATGAGAAGGCTCCACGTGTCCCTTTTTTGTTGCTTTCTTCTTACTCACAAAGCTTCACCGTCTGATCATATATTGCAATATGGAAATGAATAACATTGCATCTCCACGTGTCCTTGTATCATTTGCCAATTTTATAGTAGTGCGCTATCACGTGAAAGGTTATGATTTAATTAGAGATCATGTGTTGGTGACATCATCCACACGTCACCCCTTGATTTATTTTTTTGTTTATATAATTTAATTGTTGGGCTTAGTGCAATATTGGGCTGGTCCGACCCATTTGAACGGTTTTTTTTTTTGTATTTTTTTTATTATTTATTTTTTTTTTTAATGTTTTAATTTATTTTGTTTTTTTAATTTTTTTTTATGTTTTTTTTTCTTTAACGGGCTGGCCCAATAAAATCCGAAAGTATCCTTGGACACGTTTTCTTGCGCTCATTCCATTTCCGTGCTCAGTTTTGTCCGATTTTGTCTTTCTTTTGTCTTTCTCTTGATATCCGTACTTGCACATACACAAACACAAAAACAGACATATATTTGACATTTTTATTATGTTTTTGGTCTTTTGGGTTCATTTTTCAAGGTAAAAGATATGTATAAAATAGCGAATACCAAATTTCCCCATACTAAAGTATTGCCGTGTCCTCGCGCAATGTAATAAATACACACTTAAACTAAAAATTCCAACTCCCCCAAACTAATCACCTTGAAAAGTAGCAAAGTGCTCATCTAAAGGAATTAAGAAATCAATAGTTAAGAAACGCCCCGTTTTTCCATTTTCAACACTTTTTTTTTAATACTTAGGATCATGGAACAAGCAAAATAAATTCATCGTCCCCAACTTTCATTTTTCCATACTAAGCTTAAAAACAA
>BQNB010016556.1:25913-48033 GCA_026074375.1 Tanacetum coccineum | reverse complement strand
TGTTGCATACTCCCAGAAATAGTCGTTTCTGTCGTCACCGCATTTCCTGCAACCGTTGCTGAGCACATACGCATCTGACCGAGCAACCATTTCTTCTTTCAATCTAGTCTTCCAGATAGAATTTACCTCACAAGCAATTGTATCATTGAAAGTCAATGACTCATGTGCATATATCTTCTCCGCTTCAGCAACTACAAAAGCAGCCTCATTACTGTCTTCTCTATACCTGAATAATTCCTGTGTTGAGTGTTGCTCCCTATCACGTGCGGATTGATAGCCAAAAAAATTCTGAGTTTGTACTTTTTGTGAACCAGCTACCTGACCGACATTCCCCTGAGGTTCCACCTTAAATGTATGATCCCCTAGCAGTTCCACCTTAAACTCGTATCCCCGCAACACCTGCACTGAACCCGTACCTACACCAGAGCCAATAAAAGTTTCCTTGTATTCCCCACTTTTATTGAAACCTATATTCCTATAAAGTACTACCTTTGTAGTAACGTCATCTAACCTCCAAAGTTGATAACCGACCATACCTTCACGATATCCCACGAATATGCACTTGACCTTGATCGGCTCAAGCATCCCTTACTTAATACTAGGGGTGGCAAATTCTGACCCAACACGAAACCCGACCTGAAATCGACACGAAAATTAACATGTTTGGGTTGAGGACCTTGTCCCAATCCCAAGTGAGTCTGAGGGTGTCCCAATCCCAAGTGAGTCCGAGGGTATTTCCGACGATACGTGTGATGTTCCTTTTTGTGATAATTCTCCTCCTCTTGATGTTTTAAACAATCACTTTGAGATTTTATCCGATTGTACTTCGAGTGATGACGATTCTTTTGAGAACATCGATTACGTTGAGGCATCACCTCCTGATTCTGAGCTCGTCAGCTTAGAGGAGGTGAAGGACAATATACTTCGTGAGAAATTATTGAATATCAATCTTCTTATTGCTAAGATCGAATCTTTGAATGACAACCCCACTCCTAATTATGTGCTCAAGTCTCCTTCCCCATTTCCTATCCCCGTTGAGGATAGTGACTCTTTCTTTAAGAAGTCCGATACTTCTCTCTCTTATTCGGATAATTCTTTACCTGAATTCGAGACTTTTAGCGATCATACCAGAGAGACGGGAGTGAAGTGTAGTAACCACTACTCATGCTGATAACTCTCTTCCCGAGTATGATTCGTTTTTCTTTGAGATTGAGCCCGATCAGGGCGAGTTGACTAGCGTTGTTATGGAAGATTTTTGGGAGAACCCCGTGTTCATGTGCATAATGTGTTGCCCACCCATCCTACCCTTATGCTGGATTCGGACTTCGCTCCTTCTGATGATTCCCTCGGATCCGATCTTGTAGATTATTTTTCTTCCGGAACTAGAAACAAGATTTTCGATCCAGGGATATTCATTGAAGTCCAATTAAATACACCTGAATGATTGGTTCTTTATAGCTCATTCTGATACCGTGATCCTCTTTCTTTGGTTTTTGACACTTTGCTCCCATTTTCATCTGAAAATGAGGAAAAAAATTTCAATCCTAGTAGTCTTTCTTCAAATGAGGAAAAACCTCCTCATCTCTTATCTCATCAGGGCTTTAATCCTTCAAAGATCATTTCTGATTTTTCTGAAAGCCCGATGATGATTTCTGGAGGGGATATTCCTATCTTGGATATTCCGTTTCTCCATTTCTATCCTCCTTGACCAACTCAAGTATGGGGGATCGAGTCTGGCTCAAGACTCGGTTAACAAAAATAAGCGCTTCGTGGTGCAAAACCATGCTTATCCAATTAATTATAAGGTAGATAAGTGAATAAGTGTGTTGTGTGAGAGGCTCACCTCTTCCTTTTTTGTGCTTTGTGTTTTGTTGTATGTCCAGGATTGCCCCGGATTTTAAAGCCTCTCGTGCTCGCGGTTTTGTCCTTCATTTACTCGAGCTTCAATCCTTTCCATAATTATGGGAATCCAATATCCTAATCTTATCGGCTAACATTTATCTTTAAGCATACTTAATAAACGGCTTTAGATTTACGTAGAGACCCTTCTTAAAACATTGAGGACAATGTTCAGTTCTAGTATGGGGGGTCTATCGATTTGATTGTGCCTGCAGTCGTTGTTTTCACGTAATCCCGTTTTTACCACCAAAATTCCAAAAAAATTAAAAAAAATTAAAAAAATTTCAAAACAAAATAAGGTTTTATCACAATGTAGACTTTCCTGCTGGGTATAATAAGGCATAAAATTTTGACTTCGAACGGAGCGTGTTGAGCTCTAGCTTGATCCATTAACCTTTTTAAGACTAATTATTCACTGAGAGTCTTTTATTAAAGTTTAAAATTTGTGTGTATCGAAAGGGGCACTAGAAAATGAAGAGTTCGATTGGATGATTAGATGCTAAACAAAGATTATTTGGAAATCTTATGATCCTCATCAGTGTAGTTAGTGGGCTTTTCACCCATAAGCTTCTCAACCGTACTAATAATACTTCTCTCTATCGAAAATTAAACATATAGCAAATGAGATTTTGAAGTATGTCGATATCAATAATTGTAGCATAGGTTTAAATTTATTACTTAAAATTTTTTCTAAAAAGAAATTTTCTCTATATCATGGTAATATAAAGTGTAAAAAAAATGAAAATGAAAATGAAAAAATGAGGTAATAATAATAATAAAAACTATTGGCTGATAAAAGTTTACTGCATCCTGCCGGCTCACAACCGATGTTGCAGTCTTCTAAATAAGGCACATAGTAATTATCCGAGACTGATAAAAGTTTGATGCATCTTGCCGACTCACACTGATAGTTTTTCAAGCCTTCAAAAGGTCGAAGGATTTCCTTTAGTTAAAAAGGTTGTGTAAATAAAAGTTAAGTGGAGATAAAAGTGATTTATAAATATAGAGAAAATCTCTTTTTCTTAAATTTAAATATGCTTTTGAACTAAGACTATTTTGTTTTAAGCTGTGATTTTATGTATAAACGGGAAATCCAAGGGTTTTGAAACCAAAGGTCCATGAGTCCCGATACTAGTCTCTGTGGGGTGTCAAAATCCTGGTCACTTAGCCGCAAGGTTGGGATGTGCCGAGACAGAAGTCGCTACATGGGATGATCTCGCCTTCAAACTCATTATTTTTGGATGGAACGTTAAGCATAGAAATTTTTGCAAAACGTTTGATCTATGGTTGAAATTCAAAATAAGCACATTCACCTAAGATATAATAATTGTCATGAGCGAAAAGTTTCACAAGGTACAAGTATGAGTAGAGTTATGCCTCTACTTGATGTAACGTTGGATATTCGTATTTAAACTTAGTTTTGTGACGGTAAAAAGTCGAACGATGGAATATAATCCTTTTTTGAGCATTTTATGATTAAAGTGCTTCTTGTTCCGTGACCCTAAAGTTATAAAAATAACGAAAAGTCCAAACATGTTAGTTAGTTTCTTAAAAAGAAAAGTACAAAAAAATGAGAAAAAGGGAAAAATACAAAAATATGTGTGGTAATAAGTGTAAATGTTTAAAAATGGTCAAAACGGGGATTTTCAAAGCTAATGATTCTTTAATTCCCCTTGATGAACACTTAGCTACTTTTCGAGGTAATTAGTCGAGGGGATTTGAAGGACACCAGGTTTTCCATAGAGTGTTTACTATGCAATTGCGTGAGACCGGAAATAGTATTAGTATGGGGATTTAGTGCTTAATTAACACATACCTTTACGTATAAAAACGTGCCTAAAATGACCAAAATATACCAAAAATACATTGTATTTGTGTGTTTTGTGATTTATGAATGTGCAGGTAACGGATATTCACTAAAGGACAAAAATTAAGCCAAAACGGACAAAACCGAGTACGGGAATAAAAAAAGTGTAAAAAATCAAGGTCAAAGTCAAAGACGAAGCCGAATTCGAAGAAATCTTAAATGGGCCAACCCGTACCCATTTAATGGGCCGGGTCAGCCCATTAAGCCTTGATTTATAAAACTTATAAGTTTTGAAACCCTTAAAAGTGCAAAACCTTACCCGACCCAATTCTAAGACCAAAACCCTTAAACCCTTAACCCTTATTACACCAAAGGTCGTTAAACCTTTGCACCGTTAGTCAAAAAGGACTAACAGTGTCAATCCAAAAGGACTAACGGTGCAAACACATAATTAAAACTGGGTAACAGTTGTTATCCCAATCCCCAAATCAAACTTTTCCCGCCCTAAACTACTATTCATCTATCTCTATCCTTTCACCCTGCAACTAAATGACAAAACAACATCACACCCCTAAACTTAAACCTCACCACAGATGAAAACAAAGCCACCTTGGCAATCCTACACAAGCTTATTGGACAATACGAATCAATGGCTATGATTCAAGAATTGGAGAGCAAGATGAATCAAGGGCTTGGATAAAGCTTACATTCTCCTCACACAACAAACACAAGTAGCACAAGCTCCTTTCTCAAGCCGGCATAGCCGGCTATTGTCACACAAAAGATATCTAGTTTTGAAGTAGCTTTTAAGTAATTTAGTATAACTCTTTTATTATACTTTTGTGTTTTTTCATCAGCTTATTGTATTTTGTTTCAAGCATTGTAATCTTTAAAAAGTTTTAATGAAATTTCAGTTTTAATGTTTTATGTTAATCTGTTTTACTCTTAGGCTTTTATGTTGTAAAACAATTTTCATTCCATTCTAATAAGCTCTTAAAGGGGGGGGGGGGGGGGGGGGGGGGGGGGGGGGGGGGGGGGGGGGAAAAAAAAAAGCTTCTTTTAAACTCACTAATCTCAGTTAAGCGAGGTCCCAATATCTTTTAACGTGAGTTTTTTTGTTTCATACACTCAAATCTTTGGTTTAAGCTTATGGATGATAAGCTATCAATGGATGAGCTTATAGGTTTACCAGCTTGTTTTTAAACAAATGGAGCTTAGTAAATACTCCTCGAGCAGTGATAGCCCATGTTGAGAGCAAAGCTTGATGTAAGTTTCCCATACTCCTTTTAAGCTTGTTTTCTGCATTAGCTTATATTATTGCTTATCTGCTTATGTTTGTGGCTTATTTGTGTTTCTTGTAGCTTAATATGTCTTAAATAATGAGTTTTTAGTTTTATTTTAGTTTTCAATTGAGTTATATAAAATCTGTCAAAAAATAGGTTATATCAGCTTATTTAGTTCAGCTTATTAAAGAGTCTTATTAGTTGTTTAAATTTATTTATTCAGCCTTAATTTGCATAATACTTGATCTGTTTTCATTACTTAAGCCTTTTCATAATCTGTTTAAGCTTAAAATGGATTTTATAATTTTAAAGGGGTGTTTGGCACAAGGGTTCAAAATGGGTCAAAACTAGTTGTAATATATTTTTGGGTCTTAAGTCATTTTTAACTAGCTTTAGTTTAGTCAATTTGCCATCTCCCTTAAGTTTTCAAAGTCTTAATATCTAGTTTTAGGTTTATGATAACCAAGGATTGAATCTGTGAAGATCTAAGTGAAATTAAGCTTGTTTAAGTTAGAATTTGATTAAGTGCTTGTAGATGCCCATTGAATGTTTATTTTAAGTCCATTTTGCATGTATAAATGATTTAGCTAGTTTACATTTGTCCGTTTTGGTTTAGTCAAAAATCTGTCAAGTCTAAAAGTTTAATTTTCAAAAGCAAATCTAGGGTAGTTATAAGCTGTTTTGAGGTCTGAAGTTGATAGAATAAGCTCACTAGTGTATAAGCTTAATCTGTTTAAGCTTATTTTGTATTTTAGTCATCATTAGGTAGCTTAAATTTAAGCATGCAGTAGCTTATTTTTTCTTAAAAAACCAAATAGGCAAAAAAAAGAAGAGTAGCTTAGTCTGTTATTCTGCTGTCTTTCTAGCTTATTTTTTTAGAGTAGCTTGCTCAATTTTTGCTTATTTGAGTCTTATTAGTATAGTGTTTCATCTGTTTTAGGTTTTTAGCTTAAGCCTTGTGCTTATTAGCTCTCTAAAAGTAGCTTAAAATCTTGTCCTTGTCCTTTTAAACCTCATCTTAGGTAAACTGTCCTAGTAGCTTTTTATTACTTTTCTGCTTATTTGTTGAGCTTATTTTGAATCCTTAGTGCTTATTAGGTTAGCTTAGGGTCTGTTTTTTAGCTTATTTGATTCAGTTGCTTATTTAGTCAAAAAAGCCAAAATAATTTATAGCTAAAATGAACACTTAGCTTAATACCTAAACTGCCATTTTGTTTATACTTAATCTAGCTTATTAATAAGTTCTGTCAAAAGTGTCTTTATTAAAGTTGCTTATTTTTAGCTTAAGTTTAGTTTTCAAAAAGAGAATTTTCAAAAAAAATGTGTTTTCAAAAAGAGGGGACACGGGGGTCGAACCTGTGACCTCCCCTTTACATACTCATCACCTCAACACAACACACAAATACCAACTGCCCTGGGGACTTTTTAATTTAACCTTTGCACTATTAATTATTTAACCCTTTTTATTTTTGCTGTTTATAAAAAAAAAAACCCTTCAGCCATCATCGAGCGCCAACCTTAAACAACCCGTCACAGCCGTTCCGCATTTGATTGCTTATTTACTAGCTTAGGGGGGTTATAGAAAGGAGGCGTGAGAAGAGGAGACCCTGATGAATGGGGAGGTTGCCTAGGGGGTAGGGGGCGTGGGCTAGATCTTGGGGAGACGGGCTAGGGTGTTGTGTATCTTTATCTTGGTTGGGGAAGTTAGTGGTTGGGTTGGGGGGTGGGTTTGTCTTATTAGGGTTTTTATTGGCTAACATTTAATATTCGCATAAAAAATCATAGACAATCTAATTTTCTACAAAAATTCTAAAATCTATCTACGACTACACAATTATTCTTATGATACATGTTTTATTATATCATCTTAGATTTCAGATAAAACAGTTTTCTCAACATTCACAAAAAATAATAAAATAAAAATCTTAGACACAAAATAAAACATCGTATTAATTTTCTTTTAGGATATACTCTATATCTTTTCCTCGTCACTCTAGGACAGTTAATAGAAACTTAAATTACCAATTTGTATGCGCTGTCATACAATTTAGCACTCTTTCAGCTCTCTTCGAGCCTCGTGGTTTCTTTCACTTCTCTCCGGTCTAACGTTTTGTTCTGAGTGTTATAAGTTTCCTTGAATAATCACTTGCGTAATAGAGCTTTAGTTATAGATAGCTTTACTGCGTATTTCACATCTTGGGGGCGCATCGTTAGGAATCAGTGGGATGATAAACTGCAGAAAGACAAGAGGTTAATTAATCTAACATCTACGAGCAGTGTACCAAAAATTAACAAGATACACACAACAGAGGCAGATTGGAACACAGTGTGTCTGGGTTCATTGTAGAGGAGAGTATATACGAACACACGGCGTGATCACGTGCGAGCGCGCGTTCAAAAACACGATTCTCAAGATTCACGATCTGCTCGGGTCGGGAAACACCCGGGAAGGTCTTTTGGGATTTTACTTTGGTCAAAAGTAATTTTCTTCTTAAAACCCTCTTGGAATACTCTCACTCTTCTATTATTGATTTTGGGTATTTTAGTTATATTTATATTATATATTATATATACTAAAGGAGACAAATCCGCGCCATTTTATTTGGTCGCGGTTAGGCATTCTTCGTTTTGATTCGACACTATTGATTATTTCTTTGCTCACCGACCTACTTAAAGTTAGTTTATAGCCCCACGTTTTTACTTAATTTACATATACTTTATAATCTTTTGGGCTGAGAACATGCTCATTTACATTATTGGTTTCAAACTCGTTTATATGTGCGATTTCAAACTCATTTACATTATGGATTTCAACTCGTTATATGCTCGTTTACATGAATGATTTCACACTCGTTTTACTTATGGATACAAGTACGTTAAACTTTTACGAATACATTGGTTGCTTTTACTATGGATACAAATGGTTTAAACTTTTACGTATTGACTAAGTTTCCCTATTGCCACGTAGTACACACTATCATAAACCGTTAATTACTTCGTGTAAGCATGAATGCTGTGAATAGATCTATTGAGGTTTACACCCCCACCCTGAGAATTCTGGATGAGTACATTGGCCAGTGGGTGCATTTCATTTAAGGTAGTACTTGGGTGTTTTGGCAAAACATCGATTTGAGACAAGTCTAAAAGACTAGGATTTACACAACTTGTTAAGGCTTCGGTGTCATGAGCTTAGGGCAATATCGTAAACACTTTTTGTGATTATTGTATGTATTACAATAGTCATACGTTGAAACCTTGGTACTTTATACTACTTTATAAAACGTCACTGATTGCTAAACATTTTCCATGATATTTGAAATGAAACATAGTCGCTAAACTCTTTTCAGTTCGCATGAATACTCACTTAAACCTATGAACTCATCAACTTTATGTTTACATTTTTAAGCATGTTTTTCTTAGGTGCTTAGCTGTGGATATCTTTGATTGCTATATGGTGTCTCCTTGTATGGCCCGATTTTCAAGAATTATTATCTACTGCTTAAACATCATTGTCAATTTCTAAACTTATTTACGCTTCCGCATATTATCTTTGAACCATCTAAAATTATGTAAAACCTTAACTATTTTACTTAATGCAACGATGTTGGATTTATAAAACGTACCCTTAGAGGTCGTTCTTTGTACTTTAGGTGATGTTTATTCATGAAGTCACGCCCCGGATGCCTCTTCTGACTAGACCCGATTTGGGGGTGTGACACTTCTCGACAACTCAAAGTTTACGAAAAGAATTACACGACTCGCAATTTGGAGTTAGGAGTTGTAGTGTTCGCTCTAAAGATTTAGATAAACTACTTGTATGGCATGAAGTTTGTCGTGTTCATCAATCACAAAATATTACAACATATCCTTGATCAGAAGTAGTTGAACATGAGACAACGCTGATGGTTGGAATTACTCAGTGATTATGATTGTAAAATTCATTATCACCCTGGAAAGGCGAACGTGGTGGTAGATGCTTTAAGCTAAAAGGAACGAATTAAGCCACTACGAGTTCGAGCCTTAGTCATGACAATTGATTTAAATCTTTCATCCCAAATTTTGAATTCACAAGCTGAAGCAATGAAATAAGAGAACGTTTCGGAAGAAGATCTTTGTAGTCTGAACAAGGAGTTTAAGACTTGTCCCAATGGAACACTCTGTATTGAGAAATGGAGTTGGTTACCACGCTTTAGAGGCTTAAGAGACTTGATCATGAATGAGTCACACAAATCTAAGTACTCCATCCACCCTGGATCGGATAAGATGTACAATGATCTTAAGAAGTTATATTGGTGGCCCAACATGAAGGCAGACATCGCCACCTATGTCAGCAAGTGCTTGACGTGTTCAAAAGTAAAAGCTGAATACCAAAAACCATCCGGTTTATTGTCCAGAAAGAATATTGTTAGGTTCACATAAATGGACCCGAACAAAGAAGCTTCGGTCACTCGAAGATTCAAGACAAAAGTCTAGCTCGAAAGACAATGTTAATTAATGTTTATTATGTATACGGGCCAAGATGTAAAAAGCCCAAAAAGAAAGCCCTCAAAGGCAAATCCTAGTTAGTATAAATACACCTAGTTTAGTCAAAATTAGGTTAGCTTCTCCATTTTATTTTTCATCTTAAGGGTTTGTAGCCACTCTTTGTTTCTTTCAATCAAAAGTTCTTCATTGTTTAAATCTTTGTGCCATTGATCTTGTGATTCATCCATGGAATGATCTAGGGATCCTACAATTGGTATCAGAGCCTACAAGATTGATGTATTGATTTGGTTTGTATTTTTTTTCTTCTTGATTTCGAAAAAAAAGGGGTTTGATTAATTGTTTGTTTGATTCTTGATTCAAAGATGGTTTATGTTTAATCCAATATCATTAAAACCATCTTGTTAGCAATCAACGATCTCGTGATTTTCGTTTGTTCATTTTTTTTGTTCGTGTATTGTCAAGCAAGAAAAAGGGTTTTTTTTGTTTCGTGTTTTTGTGCTCACCGAAAGAGTCATTCGATCTAGAGGATCGAACGAGTGGAAACGCAGTGGGACTCGAACGAGCGAAAGTCTTGTGTGGATCGAACGAGTGGAAACGCAGTGGGACTCGAACGAGCGAAAGTCTTGTGTGGATCGAACGAGTGGAAAACTTTTGAGGATCGAACAAGCTACTCGAACGAGTGGATCGAACAAGCTGATCGAACGAGAGGATCGATCTAGTCAATCGAACGAGGGATCGAACAAGCCACTCGAACGAGGGATCGAACAAGCATTCGAACTAGAGGTTCGAACTAGATTTTTTCGGATCGAACGAGTTGACTTTCTGTGAACCGAACGAGCAAAATATTTTAGAATAGAACTAGTTAAGAGTTTTATTGTCACCAAACAAAATAATCAAACAACAACAAAAACATAAACACAAATCAAACAAATTCATCAATCACTTGCGATCAGATCATTACTAACCAAACTTATTCAATGGCAACCAATGAAGAAACAAATGCTGCAGGTACCGATACTCGTCCACCAATGTTGGTTGAAAATGATTACGAATCATGGAAGATTCGTATACACAGGTACATTCGAGGCAAACCCAATGGCAAGCTGATATGGAAATCCATCCAGAATGGACCTACACCTCACCCGATGGTCACTGATCCTCCACCTACTAATTCTACTGTTATGCCCGCACCTAGGAAGAAGCTTGACTCTGAGTTCAATGACGAAGAAAACAAGCTCGAAATGGCTGATACTCAAGCTGAAATCATCCTCAGTCAAGGTCTTCCCCGACACATCTTCAACATACTCAATCAGACAAGCACTGCAAAGGAGATTTGGGATAATGTGGAGATGCTTATGCAAGGATCAGGTAGGACTCTTCAACAAAGGAAGGAAGATCTGTTTGATGAGTATGAACGCTTTCGTGCCATTGGAAACGAGTCCATTCATGACTACTTTGTGCGTTTCCACAAGCTTGTGAATGACATGAAGATTACTCAGCTTGAAATCCCTACTCATCAGATGAACACTAAATTTGTCAACAATCTTCCAGCCTATTGGGGTAAGTATGTGACTAATGTCAAACAGAACATGGATATCTCAACCACACCTTATGTTCAGATCTATACTCATCTCAAAGCCTACGAGCCTCATGCCAAAAAGACTCTCAAGAAACAGGAGCAGTCTACAAGTATTGTTGATCCACTGGCCTATGTTGCTCACACCACATCTGCACCTGCTCTTTCATCACCCTCAACTCCTAGTCCTCAACCTACTGCTCAGTCTCCGAATGACGCTTTGATGGCCACTATGACTCAGATTGCTAATCTCTTAAGTGGTTTCCAAAAGCAGTTTCCACCAACCAACAACCAGCTCAGGACTTCCTCCAACTCAAGGACTCATGCTACGGTGCATGATGGTCAGATTGTTACTGAACCGATTCAGAGGAAGGCTCCAGGTAATGTTGGTAATACAGGTGCTCGAGGCAAGAAGGTGATCTGTTACAACTGCAGAGGAGAAGGACATGTTGCTAGGCAGTGTCCAGAACCCAAGAGAAAGATGGACTCTCAGTACTTCAAAGATAAAGCTTTGTTGATGGAAGCTAAAGAGAAAGGAGATGTGTTGGATGCTGAAGCTGAAGCATTCCTCGCTGATGTGGACTGCACCGCACCTTATGATCAACCTCAGGCACTAACTACAACAAACATGTTTCAAGCCAATCATGAGGATGCTTATGACTCAGACGTGGATGAAGGCCCAAATGCTGCTGTCGCTTTCATGGCCAACTTATCATCCACTAGTGCAACCAACAATCCAGTCAATGAGGTACACTCCAATGACAATCAAATCTTTGATAATGTGGATTATCAGTTGAATCAGGAGATGCACCAGGAAGAACATTTAGACTCCGATGCTGAGACTGAGATTGATGACAATACGATCCCGTATCATCAGTATCTTCTTGACACCGAAGCCCAAAATGTTCCAACTGAGGTATCTGCTGACACATCTGATAAAGTTTCTATGATTGCCATCTTAACTGACTTGCAAACCCAACTAGACGGACATGCTAAGGTTAACCAAGAAAAATGCTTAGAAGTCGAGACCTTAAAAAATGAGCTTTCTCAATGCAAGCAAGAAATATATCGTCTAGATACCCAAAAGGTCAAACTTGATCTTGAACACAAAGTTAGACTGGAACAAGCCCTAGTGATTCAGCGAAACAAGCGGAACGCTGAACTTGTGCAAGAAAACGATTTGCTTAAATCCACTCTTTCAGGAAAAGAAAAATCAATTGCATTTTTACAATCTGAAAAGGAAAAGATTTTATCTGAGAAAAAGGATCTAGCAGATAGTTATCTAGATGAAATAGTTTGTTTAAAGAATGCTAACAAAGTTGCAAGAGATATATTGCAAAGATTTAACATGCCAACAGAAACTATTCCTATGCTTTTTAAGAAACCAAAAATGGCAACCGCTGACTTGCACAAGGACCTCCTAGGTACCCGTAACCCAGGTCTAGGTTATATGGCCAAGCGTGCTCAACCTGCGTTGTATGATGCTGATACCCTTTTGCATCTTACTCACCAACCCGTTAGTATATGGGATAGTGAAGAGGTCTTGGTTCAACAAGTTGTTAGCATGAAAAAGATGAGCGAAAAACCAGGGCATGTTCGACCCGCGAATGGCTTCTATGAGAAGCTAAACGCCCTTATGTTTGTTCCTCAACAGGAACTGTCCCGTGAACAGGCATATTGGCTTCCTGCCAATGAACGTGCTAGTCAAACTAGTAACCCAAACAGAACAGCTTATAAAGTCAGACCACGCCGCTACTCCTTTGTTCAAAAAAGTCGACCCTCCCAAGTCAAGTTCTGGCCATCGTCAAAAAGTTAATGCTGTTTTTCCCTCAATTTTGAAGGTATCAAAATAAAAAGAAATAACAACACAAAAAACCAGACTATGTTTCCTGAAAGGTGTTATGATTATGCAAAACAGTTTGTTGAACAACAACTGGAACCATTTTTACGACCAATTCAAAAACATATCCAAGCTGCTAAGGACATTTTTTCAAAGAGGTAAAAGAATTTGAACAGAAATTTTTGATGAATTGGAGGCGTAGTAATGAACCAATGTGTTTGATAACACGAACCTGACCATAGAAAAAAGAAAAAATCTTTTAATCAGAAATTATGGCTAATTGCTGACTGCTTAAGAAAAAGATATCTGCTCTATTTGTGCTTACTTCTGATATGTAATAGCCCACTAGTTCGAATTGCCTTGGCGAAGATCTTAGATCTGCAGGCGATAGGGAACACAACTAAAGAGAGCGTTGAACTTAAGCTGAGATTTCAAAACGAAAACAGCTATTTATTGAATCTAAAAACGTTTTGCCTTTTCTCAGATACAAATTATGTTTGTTTACAACTTAAACTTTCAAAACAATAAACAGTGCATAGACACTACTAACCTCCAATGCAATTTATGAAATAACAAGTTAAAGATACAACAGCTTCAAGGGAAAGATGACACATCAGGAATATAGATGCCTCAGTATCAGCATCATGAAGGTGTTGAATGTAGGTACCACTGAAGGTAGTTGTGACCAACAGGCATTAGAATCTGACAGAATTCAGTTGCAAGATACGATTACCTCCCTTAGGATTCAGCTAGATGGCCTTAAGGTAGAAAACGTGAGTCTGAAAAGACGGTATGATGAACTGTCAAAGGCGAATACTCACTCACGTACTGCGTACACTGCAAAGCTAAGTGCTTTAACTACACAACATACAAAGCTGCAAGCCCAAGTGACTGGTACAACAAGTAGTGGACCTTCAACCTCTAAGGACACCGAAAAGTGCTTGCTCCAGGAATGTACAACTTAGGTTCTAAGTATATTCCACCACCACCCAAACGTGCTAACTGGGTCAAACCAACCCCGTTACCTAAGAAGAGGCAAGTAACTTTCAGTGAACCCCCCAGACCTTCCCTCAAACCTACTCAAAACCCAGTCGTGCATCATAATAAGCAAACTAACGTGTGTGTGCCTATGTCTACAGGAGTAAAACCCACTTCTGGAGCCAGCAAAACTGTGCCTAAGAGAGCCCTCGGAATCATAGTTTCTTTTGCCCGGTTAAGAGTGTGAATGCGAGGAGAGTAAAAGCACACCATAGACTTGATAAAAAAATCGTGTTAAAATCTAATTTGCTTGTTAAACATTCTGTTTCTGTTTCAGACTTGAACAATGTTTGGGAGCATGTAACAAATCTTTGGTTTTTCCAATCGATACTGATTGTTTGGTTATGTGTGATGGTTCTGTGAATGTTAAACCCCACCAGACTAAGCGTTTTAAACGCCAACCCAAGAAAGAATGGAAACCAATTAAGAGAGTCCTGGAAACACGATTCTCAAAGACCTGTTGCTAATAAGCACGCTCCAGTGGAAGCCCACTAGGACAGGCATTTCTCCTTGTTTAGAAGTATCTTTAACTAGGATCATGGAATCTACTCCTGCTATGCAAATAGAACTATAACCCCCGATGCTATTCTAGCCCCAAAATAAACTTGGTCCTTCTAGGTTTACTGAATCAAAAAACTATAGTAATCGACAGGCCAGGTTCCAAAGTGATTCTCTGGTATTTTTTTATTGTTAACTAAACCGAAACCCTTCAGGGTATCCTATCACCGTAAATGTTTGTGTTATGCGCAGGTATACAATTTTCTATGGTATCTGGATATCTGGAAGCTCAAACCGATGACCTGTGATCCGTGTACGTCCTTATCCACTTTGTAGAGAAAGTTACATTGTGACATGTGAGATTTGGCAACGATGAAATATGCAGCTATCGTATGGCTTATGGTGATTATAAACCTGGTACACGATCTTCTCTCAAGTCTATAAGATGAAGGACTCAACACAACCTATTTTTTAGTAGACAGTTTGGATGTAGGTTTAAAGTTGCATATCCGACAGCATTCATGTCACAAATCCGCAACAACGATATGGTAGATCATACTCAAAGGTTCATGGACAACCAACCTGTACTCCACTCACTGAATGATATGATTCACTTCACCAGTTTGCTTGCTTACGAAAAGCCTCTTCCCGAAGTCATGGTATGGCATCGTCGGTTGAATCATCTAGTTCGGACATGAAATGAATTGACGACGGAAAAATCAAGTCAGAGGATTTAACCCATGCTAAATATGACAAAGACCATATGTGTCCATCTGAGTCAGCAAGGTAAAAGTACGAAAGCATCACATCCACTAAAGACGAAAAACCAATACTGAAGTTCTCCATACCTAACATATGGACCTTGCGACCGAATGAGAACAAAAAGTATCAACGGAAAGAAGTATGTTTTTTGTGATATGGATGATTAGCACCAGATTTGGATGGGTAAGATTTCTTCGAACAAAGGATGAAACTCCTCAAGTGATTGAGAAGTTTATTGTGAAGACTCAACGAGCCCTAATAACTGTGTCGCTTTCGGTCAAACAGATAATAATTGAGTTTGTGAATAAGACACTCGACGGATGGTTTGAGAGTGTTGGTATTTCTCATGAAACGAGCGTACCTCGGTCTCCACAACAGAACGGGGTTGTCGAAAGACGAAACCGAACTCTTATGGAAGCTACTCGTACTATGCTCATCTTTGCGAAAGCTCCACTGTTCCTATGGGCTGAAGCTGTAGCCACTGCGTGTTATACTCTTAATCGATCCTAATGTACACACAACTACATTAAAAGACCTATTATGAACTGCTGAAGGGAAAGAAACCTAATCTACAGTACTTTCCGAGTATTTGGATCCTTGTGCTATCCTACCAATGACTACGATGACGTTGGAAAACTCAAGGCGAAAGCAGATATAGGTATATATTTGGGCAAGCAGCCCACCAAGAAGGCGTACCGAATCTACAACAAACGAACGCGCAAGATTCAGGAAACCGTTCATGTTGCCTTCGATGAACTTACCGAAGGGTTGACGTCTGTTCAAACCAGTTCAGGCCTCGCAACACTCAACAAATGACATTCTGTCCAAAACAGTACAGAACTCGAACTACTGCTTTACATCAGAGACTCGAGCTTTCTGCACGTGTAAAATGACCCAGAACCACACTGTCCCTCCTACAAAGAAACAGGTAAGATATTTTGTTTCATGGTTTGATGATGATGAGGTTGTTTCGATACCTCCGGTTGTTCCGATAACTCCGGTTAATGGTCCCGGCACCTCGAAGAATGCCAATGGTTCACACCTTCCGACAACATTATCTCAGAAGGCGCTCCTGCAGTTACTGAAAGCCTCTTGCCTCATCAAATACCTCTACCAGACACTAGTGATTCTGATGTTGAAACACTGTTCGATCATGTTGACAGTAATGTGTTTGACACCTATAATGCTCCTGAAACCAATTCAGAAGCATCTTCTTCCAACTCTGTCAATATCGATGTTACTCCCAACAACCAATTACCTCATGTTCCAAAAGGTGGACTCAAGCAACATCCCGCCTTGAAAACATTATTGGGGATAAAGATCGACCTGTCTCTACCAGGAAACAACTAGAAACCGACGCGATGTGGTGTTTCTTCAATGAATTCTTAACTCATGTTGAACCAAAGACTTACAAGCAAGCCTTAGAGCACTCGTGCTGGATTGAGGCTATGCAGGAAGAAATTCATGAGTTTGAACGTCTAGATGTATGGATACTTGTACCCTGTCCAGATAATATTCTTATCATCCCGCTCAAATGGATTTTCAAAATTAAGTTTGGATGAATATGGAGACGTCTTGAAAGAACAAAGCTCTAGTGCAAAAGTTATCGTCAGAAGCTGGTATTATTTTGAAGAAATCATTTGCTCCAGTTGCTAGATTTAGAAGCGATCATACTCTTCATTGCTCACATAGCAGCGCGTATGAACAAGGTCATCTTCCAGAATGTGACCTTAAAACCCCTCCTCATCGGCGAACTGAATGAATTGTTTTCTATGTTATCAACCATAAATGAATTTTGTAGATTCCAAGCAACCATCGCATGTGTACCGACTAAGAAAGCTCTCTATGGGCTTAAACAGCTCCACGTCGTGGTATGACAACTACCCATATTCTAATCAATGTCAGGATTTACAAAAGCGTGAGTCGATCCTAACTCTCTCACGAGAAAGACAGGCAAACATATATCTAACTCTGGTACAAAATACTGTAAAATAATATCTTTGCCCTCTACCAACCCCAAAGCCTTCAAATTATTGCAGTTGAATGAACTCAACTTTTTCAAGATGTCATGATGGTACAAATGTCATTCTTTTTAGGATGCAAGTTTCTCAAAATTCCTTGAGGCATTTTTATTCAACCAAACCAAATGATGCACAGAAATCTTGAAAAAGGTTTTGGTTTTTGACTCATGCACCACCCCTTGACACTCCAAAGGCGGAGCGTCCCCAACCTGATGAAGAGAAGAGGAGGAAAGCTAATTGATCCTACAACGATTTCGAGGTAAATGTTGCTTCCCTTATGTATCTAAGTGTCACAAGACCTGACATAGTATTTGCTGTTTGTATGTGTGCACGATACCCAGGCAAAAGCCAACTGAAATGCACCTTACTGCTATACAGCTAATCTTTCGATACCTAAAAGTGAACCATTAAACATGGACCTGTGGTATCCGACGGACTCCGGCTTTGAACAAAAAAGCTTTTGTAGATGCTTGACAATCCGGATGTCATGACACACGGAGAAGTCCCTCTGGTTCAGCTCATATTCATGGACATCGTCTGTTAGCTTCATACCAAAAAGCAGAAAAGTACTTGCATCTCCACTATGGAAGCTGCATACATCGCCCTATCAGATGCTATTTGCTCACAAATCCTCTGGATGCGATCTCAACAACGAGACTATGTGGATTTGCGTCAACAAAATTTCGATGTATTGGTGACAATCAAATTCTATTGGCTCTATGCTGTAATAGTGTACAACACTCGCGCTCCCAAGCACATTGATATCCCGTCATTCATCAAGAGCAGGGTTGAAATGAAAGTTGTTGATTATATTTCGGAGACAAAATAACCAACTGGCTGACATTTTTACGAAAGGCATTACCACGAGAGAGCGTCTTCGCCACACTACTACGAAAACTACACCCACTGGCTTGGAGTTTAACAATGTCGACCAGATACTCTGAAGGAACAACAACAGGATGATTCCTGTCTCCGATGTAACAAAAAGATGGTTTCACAATGTATCCTTATATTAATAAAAAAAAAAAAAGAGAAGGCTTGCATTATTTCAGACTGTAAACCCTTCTTACCCCATAGATTTAGTGTACGTTTCACTGCATTATTTCTTTACATACAAGAAGTTGTCAACGACCAACCAATTTTTCTCATAAAAATTTGTTTTATTTATTCAACAAGTTCGGGTTTAACCAAATCAAAACATTGACACGGTCCATTGTTTTAGAGGGGGACAATCAAGTACTACTAACAGTTTGCCGTCCAAAGGACGAACAGTTACTGATTCCCTATTGCTGAAAGATTACACACCTACCGCTTACAACTTCAAGACAGATTGCAGTATCATGTCCAGACTGGTTATTCTAAAGGTCCTGGTGTCAAAGCGTCACTTATATTTTGTAGCTATTTCACCTCACCTCATACTTTGAGGGGGAGATATTACATTTTAGTCCAATTTAGATCACAAAACCATTCACAAGTTTCATACTTTTGATCGTTGGAGAAAATGGAGACCTTAAAAGTAAAACAGATATTAATGATTTCGATTGATTCAAACATTCTAAGTCCAATCCCATCTCATGTGCTAAAACAAACTTTCGCTTTCGACCGCACATAGTATGGGGAGCAATAAGTGTTAATATGATCCCAAAAATGTCCAGGTACCACACATTGAGTTATACCCACACGTAATCTTGATAAATACAAAGAATCTTTGTTTCATTTCGTGAAAGTGATTCTAAGGAATCTGAGGAAAGAGATGTTGTACCACCAATGGTATTATAAATGAAATTGCTCATAGCTAAGCCTGTTCTTCGGACTGCGCCCACTAGTGAAGTGGATTTCCATAAAAGTACTTGTACAAGTTTGGATTTCCCAAGGCACTTCATATCTTTCGGGATATATTTCAAAACATCATCAGAGCATTCTGATTAAACTTTCGTGTGTGCCCCAAATAAATTTCACAAGCACATCGAATGTTTTTCAAATCATTTTGCCACAGTGCCTTACTACTACGGTACTATAAATTGAATAAGAATAAAACGCTCATACAATAACGTGAAAAGGAATTGTACAGTATATGTGTTATCTAATACTAATAGTAGTGTTAGTCTTCGACATCAGGTAGACGTTCGTGCAATTCATCCTTTCGCTAACCTACATTACAAGCAAACAATTAAACACACAATTGTACAGGTTACAATGCGCCGTATCCCAAACCCTAAGATATGCCGTATGTAAACTTGTAAAAATAATTAAATACTGAAATTAAAAACTGATAATTGTCCAGACATGCATACGCCATATCCAGAGAGGTTCGATACTCCGTATGTATGTCTGGGCAGACAGACTCAATATAAAATTAAAATTCAAACAATTTAAATGCAACAAACAATTAAAAACATAACCGGGTTGTCTCCCGGGGAGCACTTTTGTTTTAGCCGGTCTTTAAGTTTGACCTTTTCCTTCCTTATGGCTCATTCATCCATAAAAACCCTCTTGATTATGCTAGAGCCAGGCTTAACGCTTTTAAAAACCAGTTTTTCTTCCCCGACCCTTAAAGTAACTTTTCTTTTATAGATGTTGATCTTGACATAGGCAGTGGACAGGAATGGTCGCCCGAGGATCAAAGGAACATCGTTATCCTTGGGTATGTCCAAGATGACAAAGTCAATGGGGAAAACAAATTTGCCAATCCTAACTAGCACATTAGTGGCAATGCCTTTTGTTTGCTTTATGGTTCTATCGGCCAATTCAATGGTCATCCTAGTGTCAGACAAATCACCTAGACCAAGGTTGGTATAGGTAGAGAATGGCATAACACTCACACTAGCTCCTAGGTTAACGAGGGCTTTATCAAAACAAATGTTATTAATTAAACAAGGTAAGGTAAAGCTCCCTGGATCTTTTTATTTCTGAGGCAGTATGTCATCATAGGCATCTAGAATATTTGCTCCATGTGCCTCCTCATTACAACAGTAGTTGTGCAGTCGCCTTGGGAAGGGGACTCTTTTGGGAAACATAAATCTGTGTTGTGATCCCAATACGGCGTATGGACCATGTTCCATACGGTGTATCTCAAATAAATCAGCTTAGCAGTTGAGATTGATTTCACTTGGTCTCTCGGATTTGTTTTTGTGGAGCTATGTAGACTTCCAAACCCCCTTTCTTTTAATACTTTATTCATTTGTCCGATTTGTAGTTCCAAGGTTTTAATCGATGCTCCTTGATTTCGTATTGCTGCATCGGTAGAAGCTCAGATTTCTTTGATGATGTTTGAGTTCTCTTCGTGCCTCTTAGCTGATTTGTCCATAAATTTGGCCAGTGATTCTTCCATAGTTCTCTTCAAGCAGGGTACGAAGAATTTTCGTTGTTGCGTTGGTAGAATCCTGGTCCTGCTGCTCTGTATTGTCCTCCAGGTTGATAGGGTGCACCAAACTGTATGTAGTAGGCTTCTTCTAGAGTTTTTTCCTTTTTCCTTCTATGGACAATCCTTTATATAGTGTGGTCCCTTGCATAGTTCACATCCAACCTGAGCAGCGTATACTTTCTCATTAACCTTCTTTATTTCCCGTTCAAGATTGTTGAGTTAAGCTTGGATAGCAGCAAGCCCGTCAGAAGTTTTAGTACTTCTGGTTCTTGAAGATGTTCCATTATGCCATTTCTAGGAGTATTCAGCCATTTCTTGGATGGTTATTTTAGCAGCAGCAGCAATTTTTTGAAGGTATGGCACCCTTTAAGTCTAGGATTTTTCGAGTTGGAACATCGAGCCCATTATAAAACAAGATGACTTTCTGCATGTCAGTTAGGTAATGTTGAGGACACTTCATTAGCAGTTCTTTAAATCTTTCCCATGCACGAAAAAGGCTTTCATTGGCTTCCTGCTGGAAGTTGTTGATTTCCTCTATTTTCTTTGCAGTACGGGCAGGTGGATAGTATTTATTTAGAAACTTAGTTTAATCTACCATAGGTTTTTGATGTTTGTAATAATTATATAAAAGTGGGTAAAATACGTGGGATAAATGATAGTAAAGTAGGACGTTATTTGATGATATCAAATATCCCCCAGTTGAATCCTACTTGTCCTCAAGTAGACTTTAGAAAGATTTTGAAAATGTATCCCAACCGAGGTTAAGGATTTTTCCGTTAAGCATTTCTTTCATGTTCAGATCACCTGTACAAAACCAAGCTCCTCACGAAATATGGAAATGAAATCACTCAGATAACTCAACTAATCTAGGGTGTATCATTTTAGTGGTACGCTCATTTGCTCAGTCGTGATTAGCTTCGTATCATAGGATTGGCAAGGATACACATCTCCACCTCTAACGCTAAGGAGTAACAAGTCAAAAGGTAAATTAGGCATTTATTTAAAGGCTCGGGTTTAATCATTCTTATAAGGATAAAGATTGATATAGGGTGTGGAGCTTTTGACTTTCACAAAAGGTCATCGTCAAACAAGGAAGCTGAGACATGAATGCATGGCTATAACAACGGAATAGACATCCACGCTCGTACACATCCTCATTCGAGTAGATCCTAAGGTTAGTAATCAGGAAAGGGAAGTAAAATGGTTGTTAAATAAAATAAACAAACAAATAGATTAAAGCCAACAAATAAGGTGCGGTTGCTAGTAACTTTCCCCGACCGTTCCATAACAAAGACTCAAACTTATAAACAAATGTCTCGATCATAGATGAAAATGACAACCTAAGTTGGCATTCCCATAACGGTCAACTTCCCTTAAATCCTAAACTTTACATACTTTTACAAAATAAGTGGTGACATGGACCACTTTTTACAATACTTTACATCGTTGATTTTTGTGCGTATCAACGAATAATCGATCCTTTCAAATAATTTCATCGGTGTAAGCTCTATGAACCGAATATCTTTTTCATCATTCATAATTTTTTT
>BQNB010016556.1:0-23242 GCA_026074375.1 Tanacetum coccineum | reverse complement strand
TATATATATATTTTAAGGAGTAAGTTTCGGCGAGTCAATGGCTCAAACAAGGTTTCATATAGAGGAGGCTCTTCCTCCCCTACCACTCAGATTTCCACCAAATGTTCAACTACCAAATTTGGATAGCTATGTGTTCTGCAAAAAAAGATTATTGAAGACCGATACATGAATGGGTAAATATTTTAACCAACTTTAACTTAATTAATTTGCATATTTAATGTACCTTTATTTTTATGGAATGTGATCAAATTTCAATTTGTAGAGGTTTTGAAGCATTCTGTTCAGAGGAATGTCGTACGGCCGGAATGTGCAGTGACAAATAAGGTCTAAAAGTGCAATTGCTGATATTTTTTTTAGAGTGTCTGCTCTAGTTTCCCGCCTAGTATGTATGTGTTTGTGTTGTGGTACTTTTAGTCTTGGGCTGTTATTGTTGCCTTGTTCTCTTTGGCTTGGGTCTTTTTGGTTTGTATGGGTATGTCTTGTGTTTGCCCATTGTAGTTCTTGATGTTGATATGGAATAAAGTTATTGTAGCCATATGGATCAACAGATTAAAGTTGATACGTAATAACACGTACACTATTTTCATCCCTAGGAGTTGATGTTGTTTATTGTGGTCCTTGTTATTTCTTTTGTTCGTCCAAGATGTTGGTGGTTTTCATTAGTTCATCATCTTGTGTTTTGGATATAATAATCTATTGGTTATCGCTATTATCATAGTTTATTATTGGCCTTAGCTTAAAGCCTATTCGATCAGACCCAAAAACAGATTCACAAGGTAATTAATTTAACATACCTTGATATCAACATTAAACTAATTATTTACATATGCGCGAAATTGAACAAAATTATCATACAAGTCATATTTGTGGATAAACCCAAAGAAGATGCGAGAAATGATCTAAGAAAATAGCATAATATTTCGGACATTCGAATAATCATTGTCTAAATTTGCAATTTCGGGTAACCAAAATAAAACATTTTATTTTACTTTTTGGTAAATTTTTGTATACATAGATTTCCTCCTTTGCTAACTCTCTCTGCCAAACACTTCCTTAATATTTCTCATGAGAAGACAATGTATTACTTTTGTAAAATATGATTGTTTCAAATAGTTTAAAACTTATATGTATTATATTCTTTCGGACATCCGAATACTCCGATATCTAAATTTTCAATTTTGGGTAACCAAAATAAAACATTTTATTTTACTTTTTGGTAAATTTTTGTATACATATATTTCTCTCCTTTGTCAACTCTCTTTGTCAAACACTTCCTTAGAACTTCTCATGAGAAATCAATAATGATGATATTTTGAATGAATTGTCCACTTGTAAAACAGTTTCTTCAGAACTAGACTCATTCACTTTCGCTTAACACAAATTAAATATAGAAGTGGTAATATGGAAATACATCATGTTGACATTGATGAATTCCATATGAAATATAATTTTACTGAAAACACAATAAAACTCGATGGGAATGCCACCCTCGACATACTTTTCAAAATTTATGGCAATATTGTGCGTGATCATGGAAACTTTAGAATTACCACAACTGTTTCTGATCGTTATCCAATAGTTAGTTTTTCTAAAAGCTCGTATTCCGTGTTATCGGAATACGGGAGAGAAATTTTGACTGTTAAGTTTGAGTCTAAGTACGCAACTTACTTTTCACTTGAAAAATTTCATCTTTTTAAAGTGGGCTTAACCGAGGGATTTTCTATGTTTCAGCTTGACATTCTATTTGAATGGAGTCTCAAGAAGGAGAGATATAATGTATTATCTCCTCCTCATATGAATCTAAGATATTCGTGTCAAATTCCGTCCAAAGCTACACATCATCGAACAAGATTTGCACTCGCATGAAATGTAATATGTTAAGTAGTATATAACTGATCTTTCACTTAAGAATCAAATTCCAATGTTATGTTGTTATTATACTCGATCTTGTTTTAGACTGTGATGGTAGGCTAGGTTTTAATTTTGGTCGAGTATCTATTCAAGTTTTGGGTCAATATGTTGTATGTTGCTTATGCAATATGTTGTAATTGAAATGACTTTGGATCATTTGTCATGTTTGTTGATTGGTTGTATATATTGTGTTGGTATCAATTAGATTAGTTATGTGCTTTTGTGTAATTATGTTTAACAAAATGCTTTAATCGTTCAATGAAATTTTCATAGTTTTTGATGGAACTTGGTTTTGAATTATTTTTATAAAAGCAAAGCTGTAGTAAAACAACCTCAACCTAAATTAGAAAGAGGCTAAAACAATTACAACAAAAAAGGTTTCAAGAAGGAAACCAGCCTAAGAAAAACACAAACACAAGCTACTTCAGAATACAAAAAATGAGAAATGTTCTTGCCAGCCAACTGAATATACACTAGTACAGATACTTACACAATATATAACAACAAAACCATTCTTACTAAGATCCATTTAGGGAAATGATATTGTACACCGAACTTTTTTTATCCCTACACAGAAAATTATTACGCATAGACTAATTTTCCCTTGTAAAATTTTGTTTATTTACATATGCGCGAAATTGAACAAAATTATCATACAAGTCAGATTTGTATGGATAAACCCAAAGAAGATGCGAGAAATGATCTAAGAAAATAGCATAATATTTCGGACATCCGAATAATCCGATGTCTAAATTTGCAATTTCGGGTAACCAAAATAAAACATTTCTACCAAACACTTTCTTAGCACTTCTCATGAGAAGACAATGTTATTACTTTTGTAAAATAAAATTGTTTCAAATAGTTTAAAACTTATATGTATTATATTTTTTCGGACATCCGAATAATCCGATATTTAAATTTTCAATTTTGGGTAACCAAAATAAAACATTTTATTTTGCTTTTTGGTAAATTTTTGTATACATATATTTTTATTCTTTGTCAACTCTTTCTGTCAAACACTTTCTTAGAACTTCTCATGAGAAATCAATGGTGATGGTATTTTGAAAAATTGTCCACTTGTAAAACAGTTTCTTTGGAACAATACTCTTTCACTTCTTATTTTGGTGTATTGTATTTCTTTGGAACAATGGTGATGGTGTCCACTTGTTCACTTCTCATGAGAAATCAATGGTGATGGTATTTTGAAATAAATTTATAAGATTACATTTTATTGATGATTTTATCGAGTATTGTATTTCTTCTAATTGTTTTTACACTACAACGAAAATGAAAAATCTTGTTCGCTTTTTGTTCACGGATTTGGTTTTTGAAGGTGTGTTCATTTCTTTCAAGCCACCATTGTCTTTATTGAGGTGATTTCAACATTAAGTTAATTAGATTCTTGATTTTGATCAGCATCAGAAACCAAAATGATTATAAGGGTTCATTCATCAATTTTTGGACACCAATATAACTTGAATAAATTGTACTTTTACAACTAGTGTAAGGTTAGATATAAGATAAATATGTATGCCTAGCTTTCTAAAAAAATTGTACTGTTGCGAACAAGTAAAAACAACACAGGAACATATCTAAAAGAATGCAGCACCAAGCTAGAACTGCAGGCTAACTGTCACAGAGGAGTACCAAAACCAAAGAAACTGATAGAACTGGATTCACACATACTTCAGGCACTGTTACTCAAACCAAAAATTTAACCGTACTTTATAAGAGGAAATTTTATATTCAAGAATGATTATTATTTGATAGTCTATCATACTAATGACATTGTTATTTCAATATGACTATGATCTTACATATAATGCTTCCTCATACTACAAACGCAATTAGTGCTTCTACAAGTATAATATACTACCTATTGTCACACCCCGCCAAGGCGGAAACGCAAGGCGTAAACAAGAATGGATATCATCACAACACATGGTGTCTATATAGAGAATACTAAAATGAATACTAAAGTAAAGCAAAGACACAAAGTGTCATAACAATACCCAAAACCTAATGGTGTCTTTATTAATGAGAAAGAGGTCTCGTTAATAAATGACATGCAAAACATAATCCAAACAATTCATGCAAACACAATTATTCAAAACAGAAAGCATAAATAAACTCCAAGCATCCTACAGTCTCTTCTAGCAACTTCTCTTAGCTTTAATATTGTAACGCCCCGACCCAAAAGGGTAGAAGTATTACAAATATGGTGTGACATCAAAGGCATACATAATCATAACACAAGCATAAACAGCGGAAGTCTTAAATAATTAACCAAAGGAAAATAAGTCAACACGACTTAAGGTACACAAGTTCTCAAAAGATAGACATATCCAAACGAAATAACAAATGTCTTGAAAAGAAACAATTCATATATCAAAACTAAGATCTCTAGGGTAAGTCCACACTCAGCACTCATATCCCGAAAGCAACCCCAGCTCCTAGCTTAGATACCTGCCGCAGGAAAAGAAAGTGCGGCTGAGCTTACAAAGCCTAGTGAACAGATATATATAATCGAACACAAAAGATAACGTAAATCAAAGGATACGATACAAAGTGCAAAGGATATCACAAGACATGATCAAAGGAATACAAATATAAGGTAAGACAAATCAGAAGTCAATTCATAGTGTAAGGAAAGATGAATCAGAAAATCGAATCAAGTCTAATTACCAAGCCCAAACAAATCATATCATAGTAACCATGGAGTAGAGAGCTCCAAAATGTTGTGAAAGACGTGGAATGCACCCAAACATCAGTCACCAAATATCCAAATATCATAATGTCATAATCCATCGAATAAAAAACAAATCTAGGATGCATCCATACGCCCCTTAAACAAATAATAGTCTTCATAATGCTCATATAATATCAAATGGGGGACGGTATGAGAAATCACTCACTCACACATGAGTCATGCCAAAGGTGCATCAATGACACGGCCATGTTACCTTCATGGCTAGGAAACAAATAGTGGCTTGGTTCTCAAACTGAAGGGTTCAAAGCAAAGTCATATCAAAGTTCATTTCAAAGGGATCATAGCAAAGGTTCAATGTCAAAGGTTCAGATATCAAAGGTAGCATAGCAGGGTTCAAATAGAACATAATGACAGATCATATAAGAGAACCAAGATGAAAGGCTCAGAGCAAATGTAGCAAATCACATAAGTAATCAAAGATAGAGAGGAATATGTCATGAGAAACCTTAACGATAAGGTCAGAATATCTGTACCTTATTCCGAAGCAAAGCAATAATCAAAGAAAACACCACAGGAAATCAAAATCACTCCCTCTTGACCGAACCTAAAGAAATGATGAATTCGAATTACAAACCATTCATTTAAGTTATACTTTCCATTTTTAGTAACTTTCCATTTTTAGTAAGTTTCCAAAATTAGTAATATTCATCATTTGAGATTCTATTAAGTATTTTGAATAGTTTAGGGACTTAACATGTCAACCTTACAAGTTCAGGGTTAAATATGATAACTTTCCATATTTTAGGGTTTAATATACAAAATTAACAATGTTCAAGGTTAAAAGTGTAAATATCAAAGTTTCACATTTTATTCAGATTATGCCTTCCATTTTCTGTATTTACAAGTGAAACCCTTAATTTTACATAATTTACATATTTAGTCCTTTTGGTTTATTAGAAAATTAAACAATATCATTAATTATCCATAATTACAAAACAAGCCCTTATAGATTCAATTATGACAAAATCATACTTTATACATTAAATACTAACCAAACCTTCCACTTTTCAGAATTTACAATTTCAGTCGCTCTATTTTAATTAATTAATCTCTAATTACTTATTATATATAATTAACCATTTTAATTCAAAATAATATCAATATGACATTTTATACCCCCCTAACTTATTTTATACAGAATATAACAATTATAATAACATGTCTAAAATAGACCCCATAGTTTTAGAAATTACAAAACAAGTCCTTATACTTTTAAAATCACAATCGGCTAACAAATAAATCACTAAAACCCTAATTAAATTTTTCCCCAAACATTTCCCAATTTTTATACAATCATTAGAATTAAGAGAACCTGGAAAAATTATTAAAACCCTAACCCTAATTTTATTTCTTTCCTTTTTCCTTTTATTCGAAATCAGCAAACAAAGATAAATCCCCAATAATTATTTGAATCCTTCCTAAATTTTTCCAACAATTTATCTGAGTCATATATGATATAAATACCCTTAGAAAAATATAAAATCAATTGTACAAATAATTTTTATGCCGATTTCATAATTAACTAAAAATTAGGGTTTCGAACATGTTTTAATTTATAAAATCAATATAACATGCATGAATATTTTTCTTAAGCATAGAACGAATTAATATGATGAAAAATGAGATACAAAAATACCTTTGATGATTCTTGATGATTTTATGAATTTATGCTATTCGGTTGTGTTATTCGAACCAAAATAATTTCCCCGATTGAACCAAGCACTCTACAATCTTTCCAATATTTTTCCCACGATCCTTGATCTCCAAAACACCTTAGAAAATTCGTGCTTGCCCTTGGAAAACTTTGGTGCCGCCTCTTTTGTATTTTTAGGGTTTCGGTGGTTATGGTTTTTAGGTTTTAACAAATAAGATGTATAAAAGAAATATATTAGGTAGTTTGACCGATTTTATGGGCTTTCTAAATGGGCTAAATCTGATTTGTAACTTGCCATATTTATTTTGTAACTATCCATATTTAATTTACTTTAATTTGTAATAAATACATAATTAAATACACTTAATTTCGGCATAACTTATATATACATAATTATTAATTATTTTTCTTATATAATATAAGGTATTTTAATATTACATAAATTTCATAATTGTCACATGTTGTATTTTCATAATTTCTAACATTTAAATGAAGTTTATTTAAGCTTTTATGGAATTTTCTTGCATTAGGGGTATTTTGGTAATTTTACACTTGTTGAGATTTTTAGGTTTTACAACTTCTTCCCCTCTAAAAAAAATTTTCGTCCTCGAAAATTGAAATGAACCGGAATGAAAACGAAATGAGAACGAAACGAAAACATACCGAACTAGACAAAGAAATGAGGATAACTAGCTCGCATAGACTCTTCGGTCTCCCAGGTAGCCTCACGCTCTGGGTGATTCTTCCAAAGAATCTTCACAAAAGGAATTAACATATTGTTCACTTGTTAACCTTCATGATCTCTTCAGTTGAGCTCTTTGAACACTAGGATGATGTATCCAAACACACTGCTACTCTTTAATCTGCTTTTTGATAAACTTGAACTCTTTTGTTACTTTGTAAACTTAGAATTCTTTAGCTTCTAATCTTTGGCACCATCATAGCGTCTCAACAACTCAGCGCAACCACATCTACACTAACTAGTTGGCTTTGTTTGTTTTTTTGGCAACTACCACCATAAACGATTATACCGTTTTGCTCTAGAATAGCCAATGCTTTATTGTAATAACATGGTGCATTGATAACCATATAGTTTTGAGTAAACTATCAACTATCAACGGATTTGAGATGTCTTTACCAAGAGCCGTTTGCTTTGGACTAGCCAACTCGTTTACTATGATCAGTGGTGAGTTTATTACCATTAAAGTAATTTGTGGTAAACTAACAGCTATTAATGAATGGATTTGAAAGTCTTTACCAAAAGCTGTTTGCCGCTGACTAGCCATGTTCTGTGATGTCTGATAAACCAAGGTGAACTGAATGACCATTTTTTGTATGGTTATAAAACCAACACTTAACAATTCTCTTTTTGATTTGAATGATCTTCTCAGTTGTTTCATGAATAATTTCTGGGCCAGTGAGCTGAGCGTCCCCAACCTCAGCCCAACAAATAGGCGATCTACATTTTTGGCCGTAAAGAGCTTCAAACTGTGTAGCCTTGATACTAGTGTGATAACTGTTGTTGTAAGAAAACTCCACCAAAGGTAGGTGTCTATCCCAACCTTTCCCAAAATCCATCACACAAGCACGTAGCATGTCCTCTAAAGTCTAGATGGTTCTCTCACTTTGACCTTCAGTCTGTGGATGGTAAGTCGTACTCATATCTAATTGAGTACCTAGGGCTTCATTTAACGATTTCTAGAAATGAGAGGTAAACTTACTGTCTCGATAAGAAATAATCGAAACTGGCACTCCATGCCTCAAGACTACTTCCTTCAAGTATTGTCTTGTTAACTTCTCCATTGAGTCAGTTTCCTTCGGTAAGAAATGAGCAGATTTTGTGAGTCAGTTAACAATTACCCAAATTGTATCTTGACAAGTTGATGTTTTTGGTAACTTAGTTATGAAATCCATAGTAATGTTCTCCCACTTCTATACTGGGATCACGAGTTGAACCAACAAACCGGATGGTTTTTGGTATTCGGCCTTGACTTTGGCACACGTAACATCCGAGAATATTCGAAATTTTGAATGACGATTTTACTCATTGACTTTTAGGGTCTGACTCGACTTTTTGACTTTTGGTATTTTATTGTCACATAAAAGTGATTACCGCGTAACCGGTAATTTTTCGGAACATATTTAAAAGAGATATATGTTATTCCTAAGTTGATTTATCAAAAACGAACCACTAAATCACGTTTTCACGATTCGAACTCTAAAGCAATTTGATGTAAAACGACATTCCAGACAACTTTATAGTTTTGCCCGGGACCAAAAAAAAAGTCAGAAAGTGACTGAAATGTCCTCACAAAATTTTAGAAACACAAAAATAAGTAAATTATATTTAATTATCACGTTTTATTAAATAAATATATTTAATAAAATACTTAGCATTTTAATTAAAAGCGTTTTTGAAAACGCGAATATTCGAGTTGAAATCCATTCTTATTCTGCAACAAGGCGTAATCGGTCCACAAAATAAATAACGAATATTTTTATAAATGTTATGAAAATATTTATTAAACACTATCAAATAAATACTCATTTTTATCAGAAAAATGATTTGGAAAACAATGACGCAAGTTTCGTATTTTGAATCGTCCGATAAGTGGCTCAAACGAGTCCCGAACCGATAGTTATCAAAACTATATTAAAAAGTTACAAAATGGACCCTAGACTATTTGTGACTTGTCACATTAGTTTAATATATATATATATATACATTCCATTTTATAATATTTCATTTCCATCTCTTATAAACACACATACATATTAAACACTCTCTTTCTCTCTCAAATTTTTCGGCAGCCCTCCCCCACCGCCGGATTCCGGCCACCACCACGCCGCCGCCGCCGAAAAAGTTTTCCGGCGGACTTTTCCGGCCGATAACAAAACTGATCCCCACCACCGGATCTACCCTATCCCCCAACACACGCGTCTCCACGCGCCTTTCGCCACCACAGCCGCCATGGACAGTCATACTCACCACGAGCCCCACCACACTATTATTAAACATCATCATAACACCACCACCGAACCCCCACTGTCGCCACACCCCCACCTTCGAACCACTCCTCGTCATCACCACCATCATCACAGCAACAAGAAGGGTGCGTTCGATCATCACAGCAACAAGAAGGGTGTGTCTGGTTTTGTTCTCAGTCACCAAATGGGTGCGCTGGGTTTTATAACCCGATTAGGGTGCGTTTGGCTCGGCAGAAAAACCAACCAGGGTGCGTTGGTTTGGGTTATAAAGAAAAGGGTGCGGGTGGGTTTGGTTATTAACAAAGGGTGCGTTCGGGGTGGGTCTAACAACAAGAAAGGGGTGCGTCGGGTTTGGGATAACACCAAAAGGGGGTTTGCTCTGGTGGACAGCCACCACAAGGGGCCAAAAGTTCAATATAGACCAAATACTTGTTATAGACCCAATGAACCAATCCTAACCACTCATTTTTTCATCAAAAATAAAAAAACACACTTTCCACCTTTAAAAAAAAAATTAAATATCTCACACACTGTTAATCGTTACGCAAAACAAAACATATCATCGCGACGAGAATTAAATTATCTTTCTATAGAGGGGCGACACTATGTACTTTCGACGAACTTTTTTTTTATTTTTTTATTAACGTTATATACCGGATTTTATGAAATATATATGATTTATGAATTATATATGATTTTATGAAATATATATGATTCGTTATACGAATCATATAGATTCTATACGAATATCTTGATTTTCGCCAATTCGTGGATGAAACAAAATGAAAAAAAAGTTCGTCGGAATCACAAAATCATATATGATTATATGACAATCTATATGATTTATGAATATATATGATTCGTTATAGAATCTATATGATTTCTCGCAATCGTGACTGAAACAAAATGAACAAAACGTTACGTTAGAATCACAATCATATATTATGATTTTATGAAATCTTTATGATTTCATGAAATCATATATGATTTAATGAAATCATATATGATTTCATGAAATCATATATGATTCGTTATACGAATCATATATGATTTTCGCAATTCGTGACTGAAAAAAAAATCGAAAAAAGTTCCTTGAAAGTATATTGTGTCACCCGTCTACTGAAAGATAAAAAAATACTCGTCGCGATGGTGTATTTTTTGTCGTGTGACGATTTAGCGTTTGTAAGATATTTTATTTTTAAAAAAGAGGTGGAAATTATGTTTTTTTATTTTTGATGAAAAAATAGATGGTTGAGATTGATTCATTGGATCTATGACAAATAATGGGTCTATGTTAATCTTAACTCACCACAAGGGTGGTAGTTTTGGTGGTCAACCACCAATTGAGGGTGCGTTTGGTATTAAAACAGCCCAACGGGGCTGCGTTTGGAATGTCTCGCACCTCGAGGGCGCGTTTGACTGTTGTAGATGGATTAGGGTGCGTTTGTTTTGGGTGGCAGCCACCCAAACGAGGGTGCGTTTGGCTGTGACAGCCCATATAGGGTGCGTTTGGTTGCTCTATTCCGCACAAGGGTGCGTTTGGTTTTATTCATAAGCACCAAGGGTGCGTTTGTTTGGGTTTGACAGCCGGGGAAAGGGTCGGGTTGGCTGCGGGGACAACCGGGACAGCCGGGGGGAGGAAACGTCGGGTTTGGGTTGGTTTGGGTTTCGGGTCAGCCGCAAAGGGTGCGGTCGGGTTGTGGGTTAACAACCGACGACGGGGTGTCGGGTTAGGCTGTGGGACAGCCGGGGACAGCCGGGGCGTCGGGTTGTTTGGTCGGGTTTGGTTTGCAACGGAAATGGGTGCGTTTGATATTGTGACACCGAAACGGGTGCGTTTGATTGTATGCTTGACCACCGGAAAAAAGGGTGCGTTTAATTTAAAAAGTATTCGATTATTTGTTATATATTATTCGATAAAATGTATATGTGATGAAATCTGTTTAAACTTGCGACGTCTAAGTAAAATGTGATATTAATATTAAAACGGGATTGATAATAATGTATAAGCAATACTAGATATAGTTTAGACGAGTTTTGAACTAAAAACGGACTTTGGCGCAGAAAACGGAACATGGGATTCGGGATTCGAGATTTTAAAAAGATCGATTTTGGTTTACAAAATATAATGAATTTATTTTTCATGACTTGTAGACATAAACGAGACTTTTTTTAACTCCAATAACGAAAGAAGAAACTGGAAGTTAAATCGGAATATACACTTTTAATAGGAAAATAAATTATTTTTAAGATATTAAATTGACAGTCTATTAATTAAACGATTGGCACTTTCGAGGTCGTTTTTAGCTTCGGCGAAATCTGAAAGTTGTTCGTAATGACATTTTACTTTGCTGCTGAGGGATTGGCCTGTTTTAAAAATTAAGATTTAACGGGTCAAAAACAAAGGGTCGGTTAATATATTATTTCAATTAATAGTTTTAAGATCATTATCGGGGTTCTAAAAGGAAGGTCTAAAAAATAGTAACTTTATTTAAATATTAGAGTTAAAGTTATATTGGACGGAAAGATAGTATATATACTAAAATATAATAAGGGTTATGTTTAAAGACGCGCAATTGGATTTCCTCATAATGTTGTATATATGTATGTTTACATTTAAAAATATTGTCATGATTTTCGTCGTTACGAGTACGCATCGTTGATCGTATTTATACGTGTATTACTAATTAGGAACGATCATTTAGGTCGAGGGCGAGATCGTTTTGCAGATTCTGGTTGTGAATTATTTGGAATTATTTGATAGTGGTCTTAGATAAGTGAGGTTTATAGCCCCATGTTTTAATGGTTTTACATATATTTTTGGGGTGAGAACATCGCTTGTCTTACAAATTGATTTAATGGATTGATTACCTGTTGGTTTACATACTCATTTATATATCTCTCGCGAGCGAGTACAAATACTTGGTTAATTTTTGAAAGTAAACACTTTCTATACTTTTATTGTTATTGGAATTAGCTTAAGTTGCATGAAAGTTTATTACTCGGAGGGTAAGCGCGGATGTTAAGATAAGATCTATTTGGGATTGAAATCCCCGATCGTGTGACTAGTATCACTCGGCAAACGGACCGTTATACCATGTCGGATTACGATTTGATTGGCGACTGCGCGGGGGCATGCAATCATTAAGGGGATTGACAATCCCCGTTCGGGTGACTAGCTATCACTGGGAACGAACGTTATACCATGTCGAATTACGATTGGATTGGCGCTTGCGGGGCCAACAATCACATACACATATTATTTTCAGAAATGCCTGGGTGTCCTTGGAGGGGACACCTATGATGGGTGCATATTATTTTCATTAATGCCCGGGTGTTCTCGGAGGGAACACCCACGATGGGTACACTCTTACAGTGCCTTGAATAAAGTGGCATACATACAAGTCTACGTCGCAGTTTCATGAACTTAGAGTAATCGTAATCATTGTTTTATACTCACACGAATATTTATTATGCCTTGAATAAAGTGGCAATACATACTTGAAACATTTTGGTGACATTAAATTGGTCATGCATTCTTTATAAATCTTTGGGATAAGATTGGTACTTTTGGTGACATAAAATGTGTCGTGCATTCTTTATAAATCTTTGGGATTTTTACATGGTACTGTGATGACACAGTGGACAAATACATTCATTTGAAACTTACATTCATATTTAAACTAATCTATGAACTCACCAACTTTAATGTTGACACTTTTAAGCATGTTTTTCTCAGGTGAATTAGATGCTTGGATTATTTGATATGCATTGGAGTCTTTACATTCAAGTTTTTCATGGTGATGCAATTATGGGACAACTATTATTTTGATTTCAGAAAATCAATGAGATTGTTTTACAAACGACACATTTAGAGGTCGTTCTATTGTATCTAGCGCTGTGTATTATGAAGTAGCACCCCAAGTGGTATTCCGCTGCGTTGTCTTGATTTTGGGGGTGTTACAACTTACCCGTCAACATATTTTATTTCTCACCTTAAAACCTTGTTCCTCGGCTCGCGAGTTGTATATGGCGAGAATTTTGTACCAAAAAGTATCCCTCCCTTAGTCTTTCCTATTTTTTGGATCTTCAGATAATTCGATGAAACATTCCGCCAAAAGTTTTTCCTCCTCTTGTGTCCAAAAGGACCGATCGGTTTTAGTTTCCCTAGGTTGTTTGTCCCGAGCTTGTTTTTTGGCGATTGATTTTTTTTGGTTTTATTTGTGTGACGGGCTGCCCTCGTCCTCGGCGTCGGCTTGTGGTTCTTGGGACGAATGGGGTGGAAATTGGGAATGTTGGGATTGTTGGGTTTGTTGGAATTGTTGCGAAGTTTGTGTTTGTGATAACCAAAATTGAAATTGCTCAGGAGTACAATTGACAAACGGGTTTTGGCTTGGGACTTGAAAGTTGGCGAATGGGTTTGGGATTATATTGGGGCGTGTTGGCATTTGGGAGTTGATGGAGTTGGCGGATGACAGAGTAGGGGGATTAGACGAAGACGAAGAATTTTGTAGGTTGAGGAAGTATTCGTTTATCCAATTGTTTGGATTCGAATTTATATTGGGATCCATTGGAGGTGATATGTAAAAATTGGAATAGATATATAAAAGATTGGAAGTGATATATAAAAAATGGGACTTGTATAAGTATTTATAGTGTTTAAAGTGGGTAATTTTGGACCAAAAACCCATAAAAACGGCTACATTTTTAAAATTACCATTTTATAACGGATAGTTTTTTTAAAAAAATTTAAAAATAAAAAATAATTTAAACGCGAAAACGCGAGACTTGAAAAACGCTGAGACACGGTCACGGTCCTGTTAGCGTTTTCAAAGTCGCGTTTTTCCCAGGACTTTGGGCGGGGATGTTTAGGCTGCGAGACACAAAATGCCCCTTCTGTTTATTGGTTTGTGGCATTTTGTTTGTCAGTTTGTTTTCGACGAAAAACGAAGCATGGGTGCATACCGGTACTTACAACAATTGATGGTCACTTGCGTAGATTGGCGGAAATAATCGGAGTCCGTGTATTTTTTTCTACACCAGCCATTTTTTACCTTATAAAGAGTAGCTACGGGTAACTCAACTAAAGTAAGAACAAACCAAAACTTGAATGGTTATCTACAAAATAAACCAAGGCAAATCCCTTTGGTACTAATCACTTAGTATGTTATGATTTGTTTTTAAGAAGATGTAAATTTGTAAAGAACGATGTTTGTAATTTTAGTGTGATCAACTATTATCACGAACAGACTTTCTATAAGTTTAGCTCAAGAGGAGTTAAGAGGTGCGGAATGCACACTCGTTATAGCCAACTTGATACCTATACGACAAATTGTAGGGATCAAGGAGCAACGCCTTTTGCAGGGTTCTACCTTTGTTGGTAAATAACCGAAAATAACTTGATTTCGGTTGGTAGTTATAACCACATTTTTGGTGACATTTACGAAACATAACATCAAACAATACTCTAACGTTTTTATTGGTTTTTTGTGTCTTAGAATTCAATTACCATCGTATCTGGTTAAGGATTTCGTAAACCTAATGCATAGCGTCAAATACAAAAATCTAAAAGTAATCATACAATTCAAATAGATATCCAAGTTATAACCATTCACACACTACAAAATTCTATGTAATTTGTTCACAATACAAAACCATCATCAAATGGTTAGTAATAAGGCACTTACCTTCTCACAAAAGGTTAAAAATTCAAACCACACTAGATACATACTTGAGAGTGGCCAATAAAGGGTCGAAAAGAGTCACGATACCCTGGTTAAGCTGCGTAATCTAAACTCATTGATACATCTCATTCCCAAGTGCTCTTATGACATATAAACACTTTAAAAACAAAATGGGATAAATATTTATGACATATATGTAAGAGGGTAAATCATGTATATCATTAATGAATGTATCGATACATTATATAAGTTACATAAAAAATAATTTAGAAGCAGACTTGAGCCCAATACAAAAAGCCTACATAATATATCGACTAACACTCCCCCGTAGTTTGAGCGGGAGGACACCGGACGCTCAAGCTGGATCGAAACTCTTCAAATAAAGCAGAAGCTAATCCCTTGGTGAAAATATCCGCAAACTGATAATGAGAGGGAACATGAAGAACTTGAACTTGTCCCGCAGCAACCAAATCACGAACAAAATCAATATCAATCTCTATGAGCTTCTTACGTTGATGCTGAACCGGATTAGAAGACAAATAAACGACACTGACATTATCACAATACACAAGTGTAGCGGAAGACAAAGGTGTATGTAGCTCACGTAATAAATTCCGTAACCAACAACTCTCAGCAACAGCATTGACAACACCACGATACTTTGCTTCAACACTAGAACGATTAAGCATTGGTTGACGCTTAGAAGACCAAAAAAGTAAATTTTTACCAAGAAATACACAATAACCCGAAGTCGATCTTCGAGTAGTAAGACACCCAGCCCAATCCGTATCCGAATAAGCAACCAAAGATGTAGTAGTGGAAGAAAACAACTACAACCCATGATCTAATGTACCACGAACATACCTCAAAATCCGTTTAAGAGCCAAAAAATAAGGCTCTCGAGGATCATGCATATAAAGACAAACCTGTTGCACTGCATAAGTAATGGAACTAAAGAAGCTGCTAACACAGAAGATGTTACTAATACAATCAAAGATCAACACAAGGTCAACAATATCAAAACAACTATCAAGTCCGCTCAACCAAACAAGCTGCAAATTCACTTAAGATTCTAAGAGACTGTAGCAGAATGTGATGCTTAAGTTATTCACTAGTTAGATTAGTTGTAGCTAGTCTTATTCCCTTATTATCAGTAATAGTTAGTTAGCATTTTACCTTTTTGATGTATAAATAGTAAACTTTGTTCTCAATTTCAAGTAATGGAAATAAACAACTTTTCCCGCCAATTCTAAACTCTTTCAATTCTCTCTGTTTATCAATATGGTATCAGAGCACATCCGCACTCCGGTGAACAAAACCACCATTAATAACTAACGTTGATCATTATAACAAACTTTGACCACCGTAACAAACTTTGACCACCATCTAAAACCACTACAACTGTCACAACTTATCAATCTGATCACTAAATCACACCAGAACAACACAAATCATTCAAGAAACATCATAATCACATCAAAAACACATAATTCACAACAAATCACACTCAAAGCAATCAAATTCATTTACAATTTTTCAAACTGAAAAATGGCGGGAACATCTTCAAACAATCACCAAAACTCAAATAACTCTGAAAACTCCACAACCAGTGAAGAAATCACCTCAAACCATCCACTTTACCTTCATCAAACTGATCATCCATGATTGATTCTGATTTCGAAGAAACTGACTGGATCAGATAACTACAGTTCATGGAAAAGATCTTTAATGATAGCCTTAAACGCAAAGAACAAGATGAGGATCATTACTAAGGAGTTTGCTGAACCAAATAGGGATTCTGAGTTAAGGGCACTATAGGAAAGGAACAATGATATGCTGATTTCTTAGATTTTGAACACTGTAAGTATATAAATAAGCAACAATCTAAATTTCATTAACTCATTCTCAAAGCTTTGGTCAGAATTACAAGAACATTATGCTCAAATTGATGGTCATAGGATTTATTAGTTAAGAAATGATATGGTTTAGCTGAAACAATAAAATTGCACAATTGAGGTATATTATCATAAATTGAAAGGACTTTGCGATGAATTTGATGCATTAGAGGCACCTTATGTGTGTTTGTGCCTGTGTAACTGTGCTAATGGAAGAATTAATGGTGAGAGGGACCACAGAAAAAGGCTTATTCAATTCTTGATGACATTAGATGAAAGTTATTCAAATATTAGGGTACAGATTCTGCTTATGCCACTACCCATATCAGCAAAAGCTTACACAATGGTCAGACAAGAGGAAAAGCAAATAGAAGGTATTGTACCAAATCTACTGCAACAATTCTGAATATCTATTCTAATAACTACAAGTACAATGTTGCAAGCAATTTAAACAGTCAAAGATACATTGTCCCAAACACTCAAAATTCAAGCTCTACTTCACAAAGATCAACACAAGGTGGTTATGAGAGAAGAGGCAATTTTAGAAAGGGTGTGTATTATGGAAATTATGGTAAAGAGGGTCATCTACAAGAGGAATGTTACAAAATTGTTGGATATCCAGTTGGTCACCCACTGTATGGAAAAGTTCAACCAACAAAACAATCAAAGCAGGACAAGACTACAAGAGATTTGTGAACATGGTTGTGGGACTAGATGAAGCCAACAAAGCAAGCACCTCAGGGCAGAGTAATGCACCACCTGACACACATGTCTTAGTCAGGATGGATCAGCTCCAAAATTAACTCAATCAAGTTCTTCAAATGTTGCAGTCCCAAAAGAACATTCCACATGGTATTTTCTCCTTTCACAATACTAAATTACCCAAATTTGTTGCTTCTCTTATCACCTGTCTTAATATTGCTTGGATTATAGATAGTGGGGCCACAGATCACATATCCACAACCCTCAAAATCATGCACAATATATACAAATGCACATCACCCATAACTATCACACTACCAAATGGACAAACTATCAAAGTAACAACCATTGGATCGGTCACAATAAACAAATACATCACCCTTCACAATGTCTTCTACATAACAACATTCACTTATAACATCATCTTAGTAAGCAAATTATTACAAGGAACCACAATCTCACTTATCCTAACTGCATCATTATGCATTTTTCAGGACCAGAATAGGGCGATTGCACATGGCAGCCTCTGTGATGGTCTATACTTCCTTTCATCACCTCCAACATCCTCTGCAACTTCATCAACTATCCTCCATAACAGCACGAGCCTCACCTATGGCACTCAAGACTTGGTCACTCTTCTTTTACTGTACTTAGGAAAACAAAAAGTTTGTCTCCTTTGTTACTAAACACCGCTAAAAACCATTGTAATATTTGCCATCTTTCTAAACAGCCTGTATTACCTTTTCATACAAGTACTTTACATGCTACTTCCCTATTTGATCTTATTAACATTGATGTTTGAGGTCCTTACAAGCACACAACAATTAACAAATGCAAATACTTTCTTACTATTGTTGATGATCATTCAAGAGCAACCTATACCTATCTAATGCCAACCAAAGCACACACCATTTCCAATGTCAAAACCTTTTGCTTGTATGTTCAAAACCACTTTCAAAAGCAAGTTAAAACAATAAGGAGTGACAATGGCACTGAATTTCTAAATTCTTCACTCATTGAATACTTTCAAAATCATGGAATCCTCCATCAAACATCATGCCCCAACACACCTCATCAAAATGCCAGGGTTAAAAGAAAACACAAGCACCTTTTAGAAGTAGCAAGGTCACTCAAATTTCAAGGATACTTTCCTAACCATTTATGGGGATACTGGTTACTAGCTGTAACCTACATCATTAACAGACTGCCATCCAGAACCATTCAAAACAAATCACCTTATGAGATAATTTACAAAGTCCCACCAGACCTAAACCACATTAGAATCCTAGGTTGCAGAGCCTATGTTCACAATCACACCTCTGATAAGTTTGCACCAAGGTCCATTCTAGCAATCCTTGTTGGATATCCCACAACTCAAAAAGGTTACATCCTTTATAACCCAAACACATACAAAACAATCACAAGCAGATGTATTGACTTTGATGAAACAGAATTTCCTTTTTAACCATCACAATCATCATCCATATCCTCAATAACACCCATTGTCACTGATCCAAGCACCATACCAATCTTCACTTCCCAACCTACAGCTGAACATACAAAACCAAACACACCTAAACTAAACACACAAAACCAAACACACCCACAACTAAACATACAGAACCAAACACACCCACAACTGAACAAAGAGAACAAAGAGAACAAACACCCTCATCACAAACTTCTAATGACTCATAAACTAATGCATCCTCAAATACATCTCCAACTCCACCCACACCACCACCCCCATTACCTACTAGACTTTCCACCAGAAATAAACAGGCTCCTAACAAATTCACTGACTACCATTGCACCCTACCTAAATCATTAATTCATAATATTCACAAGTATACATATCATAAATACATTAACTACAACAACATAACATCCCAACACAAAGACATTTCATTCATAATCTCAACAAATCTGTAGAACCTCATACCTATACCCAAGCATCTGAGGATCATAACTGGGTGGAAGCAATGTAGAAGGAGCTTTAGGCCTTAGAAGAAAACAAAACATGGGAACTCATCCTTCTTCCACCTAGCAAAGTTCCCATAGGCTGCAAATGGGTTTATAGAATCAAATTTCATGCTGATGGCTCCATTGAGAGATACAAGGCCAGACTTATGGCAAAGGGATTCACCCAAAAAGGAGGGTATTGACTATAAGGAAACATTTGCTCCTGTTGCTAAAATGGTGAGTGTTAGAGCATTACTTGCAGTAGCAACAACCAACAATTGGTTCATAGAGCAGTTGGACATCAACAATGCTTTTCTTTATAAAGACCTCAATGAAGAAGTCTACATGGCACTGCCTCAAGGTTTACAACACTCACACCCTCCAAACACTATTTGTAAACTCAACAACTCACTTTATGGTTTGAAACAGGCAAACAAGCAGTGGTTCCACAAGCTAACTACTTTTCTTCTAAGCATTGGATTTCACCAAAGTTATGCAATCACTTCCCTCTTCACGTTATCAGAAGGCACTCAATTAACAGCTTTGCTAGTCTATGTAGATGATATCCTAATAGCTGGAAACCATCAATCCACCATCCTTGACATCAAACAACAACTACACAAACAGTTCAACATCAAAGACCTTGGTCCACTTCATTACTACTTGGGAATTGAGATACTAAGGAATTCTCATGGCCTGGTCATGTCCCAAAGGAAATATGTTGTAGAATTGCTCAAAGGTGGAAGTGTTTTTAATGACAAACTAGTTACTATTCCAATTAATCCTATTGCAAGTCTTAATCTCACAGATGGTAAACTCCTACCTGACCCATCTCACTACAGAACTTTAGTAGGAAAGCTTATCTATCTAACCATCACAAGGCCTGACATCTCCTTTGCTGCTCAAATTTTAAGCAAATTCTCACAAGCTCCTAGAACTACTCACACGAAAGCCTTACTCAGAGTTCTAAGATACATCAAATTGTGTCATGGTCAAGGTCTTCACTTTCCAGTACACAACAACCTTCAACTTACTGCTTATTATGACAGTGATTGGGCAGCATGTCTTATCACTAGAAGGTCAGTTACAGGGTAAGCAATATTCTTATGTCCTTGTCTAATCTCTTGGTCCTCAAAGAAGCAAATTGTGATATCAAGATCCTCCATAGAAGCTGAATACAAAGCCCTTGCTTACTGTACTTGTGAAATTACATGGCTTCAATGCTTATTCAAAGATCTACAGTTGGACATCTCAAGACCTACACCAATCTATTGTGACAATGCCTCTGTAATTGCACTTGCCTCAAATCCTATACAACATGTAAGGACTAAACATATTGAGATAGATTGTCACTTTGTTAGAGACAAGATCAAAAGCAACCATGTCCTCCCCACCTTCATTCCCACAAGGTTACAAGCTGCTGATGTATTAACTAAAAGAATACCCAAAGCTTTGCACTATAACTACTTATCTAAGTTTGGAATTTGTGATCCTTTTACAATGCCAAATTGTAGGGGGAGGGATAATGGAACTAAAGAAGCTGCTAACACAGAAGATGTTACCAATACAGTCAAAGATCAACACAAGGTCAACAACATCAAAACAATTATCAAGTCTGCTTAACCAAACAAGCTGCAAATTAACTTAAGGATTCTAAGAGACTATAGCAGTTGGTGATGCTTAAGTTATTAACTAGTTAGATTAGTTATAGCTAGTCTTATTCTCTTGTTATCAGTAATAGTTGGTTAGCATTTTACTTTTTTGATGTATAAGTAGTGAACTATGTTCTCATTTTCAAGTAATGGAAATAAACAACTTTTCCCGCCAAATTTAAACTCTTTCAATTCTCTTTATTTATCAATAATAAGAAATATCAAGGTGAGTAAAAGTAAGATACTTAAGAGAATTCGTAAGACTCCTATATAGTGTCAGATCAGAAATCGGATCACCACCATCTCTCAATTTGGACTCAGTATCAACAGGAGTCCGACTAGGGTTACAACCAGCCATATGAACCCGCTCAAGAATCTCAGTAGCATACTTACACTAAGTTAAAAACATCCCTGATGAGTCACGTGTAACAGAAATACCCATAAAATAATTAACCGAACCCAGATCCGTCATAGAAAACTCCTAATGTAAAGAGTCAATAATCCGCTGTAACAAAATCTCAAAAGAAGCAGCGAGAACAATATCATCAACATACAATAATAAATAAGCATTGTTAGTCCTCTATTTGTTAATAAATAATGATGAGTCACAACGACTATGAGAAAACCCAACACGAGTAATATAAGCAGCAAAGCGTTGAAACCAAGCTCGAGGAGCCTGCTTCAGACCATAAAGAGACCTCTGTAATAAACAAACATAATCAGGATGCGCATAATCTCGAAATCCTGGAGGCTGATGCATATAAACAGTCTCAGATAAATCCTCATGTAAGAAGGCATTCTTAACATCTAGCTGATGAACTGGCTAATGTCGAGAAATAACCAAACTAAGAACGGTCCTAATCGTGCCCGGTTTAACAACTGGGCTAAGGGTCTCATCAACATCCCTGATAACTGCGTACTGTCATTAGCCATAAGGTGAGCCTTGTAGCGACTAAGAGTCCCATATGCTAAAAGCTTATGTCAAAACAACCACATACAACGAACAATATTAGCATCTACAGGTCTAGGGACAAGCGTCCAAGTATTATTTTTAATTAGTGCATTATGTTCATCATTTATAGCATTTTGCTAATTTGGATCATTAAACACATCAACATACAATTTTGGAAAAGAAGAGATAGTAAAAACATGAAAATTTAAACGCTCAGTAGGACGATTTGACCCGATACGCAAGCGTGTGACCATGGGATGAACCAAAACCGGGTTCGGGTTATTAATCAGTGGTGAAATAGGTCGTGCAGGGCTTTCAAACGATTGGGTTAGGCAAAGAGTAGGCGTTGGAGTTTTGGTTAGGCCGAAGGAATAGCTGGGCCAGTGGGGGTCGTTGGGTAGGTATTATGGGCCAGTGAATGTTGGTGGGTTTCGGTAGTGGTGTGGGCCTGTTCATGATGTGGACCATTACTAGCCATTTGGAGTGGTGTAGTATTAGTAGGTGTGGTGTGAATGATGTGGGATATAATATAATTTGGATCCTCTAAAAATGCATATGATGGAGATGAAGTAGGTGTCATAGAGCCAAACTAGAAAAATTGTCTCGTCAAAGGTAACGTGTCGAGAAATAATAATGTTATTTGTATTCAAGTCAAGACAACGATATCCACGGTGGTTAGATGCATGTCCCAAAAAAATAGGTGGTGTAGCACGTGGTTAAAGTTTATGAGTAGTATCAAGATGTGGGTAGCATAAACACCCAAAGGTACGCAAAAGGCTATAGTCCAGGTTGGTGCCAAACAAACGGGTATCAGGGATGTCATTATTTATAACACTTGAAGGTAGAATATTTAATAAATGAACTAGCATATTAAGTACTTCAACCCAAAAGTTAGGAGGAAGATGTGCTTGAAAAAGTAAGGTGCGTATAAGGTTGTTTATGGTTTGGATCATCCTTTCAGATTTTCTGTTTTGTTGAGATGTTTTGGGCCAAGAAAAACAAAACTGAATACCATGAGATGTAAATATGTTGAGAATCGTTTAAGCTCAACTAGGATAATAATAACAATGAC